>MU664870.1:221895-302662 GCA_026770625.1 Nicotiana glauca
CTCATGACTTAGAATCAGGTTCTCTTGAACCTCTACTCAAATCAATTCCCATTCCCTTTACCTCTTATGTGCTGAGCCTTAACTCAGGATTGGTGGTGCCCTAATCACCATCCAGACCCAGGTTTGACTTCTAAAAGTCTGCTCTTTATTTGTTGGCCAAGTATATGGTCAGGGGTGTGCCAGTCTCTGCCCATGGCTGGGTATGACCACCCTATGCTATGGCTCCTTAATCCCTTTCTCACTTTGCACTTATTCCTAGTTCTAAGTTCTGCCCCCCTTTGGTAAGCCATGCTTTGGGACCCTGGAGCTCCCTCTGAACTTGGGTGCCTGAGGGCTGGCAATTTCACACTGCACTATTCTATTCTAATTATCCATAGTGTAAGCACTGCCTGGAGTCCTTGAGGCTCCTTGGAACTTTGAAACACTTTGGGTGAGAGAATGCCTCGGAAATTTGGAATCCAGATTTGGGGAAACAAATGTCATTGGATATTAAGATTGAATTAGGCTGCTCGGATCTAGCTGTAGGCTGTGATGTATTTTTAATTGTTTTCTTTCTTCTAGTTCTGTAATATTTTTTGTATCAAAGAACTGGGGGAGATATAGTAAAAAGGGTGTGGGAGGGGTTTACTTTTTGCATCAATAAAAGGGTAAATATCATGCCTATAGGTTTAATATTGTAATTCAGCCACTTAGATATCATGCCTTAGGACTTTTTATTTTTATCACCTAGATACCATGCCTATAGGAGATATGTTTAAATCAGTCACCTAGATACCATGTCTATAGGACCGGCGTTTAATCATCTCGTACATCATTAGAAATCCTGCCTATAGGACTTAATATTCATATAAATCAGTTGCATATAGAAACTATGTCTATAGGAAGTGCATATGCGTTAGGCAAATTATAGGGTAGTTAAACAATCACTCTTTCACCAGTTAATAACAATGCTTAAAATCAGCTATAGATATCATGCCTATAGGGGTTCGTCTAAAACTCGCTTGATTCAGTTTTAAGCAACAACAACCTGTCAATTGGACTTTAACGTAGCATTTTCAGTAAAATTCTTATAAACATGTAATGCTTTTAAACTTCTGTAAATCTGCAATGCTCTTAAACTTTTCAAACTTACGTCTTTCTTATGAAACAATTCCTTTAGATCATTTGCCTAAATTCTATTCATCTCTTGAATCTATCTTTCAAAACGGTCTTTTAACTCACTCTTTCTTTTAAGGTATTATCACTTTCAAAACTCCTCTTCACAAGTCTACTATATTTTCACTCAAACAAATATGCTGATTTCAAAGTCATTTATGAACTTCTGCAACTTTCAACTTTCTGTTTTAACTCTTCTGCATTAGGCTCTTGTTTGGAATCAGTGTTTTCTGAATAACTTGATTAAAATACTTCAATTTCTGACAATTGGATCCGAGTTGCCTAATGCAGACTTTTTATCTGATTTTATGTGTTAAACTAGTCCGTCTGCCGCTTAAGTTTTAATTTAAAGACGAAACTAGTATGTGCAAGGCATGTTAAACTATATGCTATATGACTTACGGGGTTTTATGTGAGCCTTGCATGTTTGTTTGTCAATCCCCTTACTTGCTATTTGTTTTGGTTGTTGAAATTAGTATTTTGTCCTTTAAACCCCATATATGCCTTACCCCTTTTCTTCCCTTTAAGGATTAGAAGTCCTAATACCCCGGGACTGATAGGTTGGGACGGGTACTAGCGTGAAATTAGTGAACGAGACTAATCGCGTTTAAATACCTTAACGGTGTGGGAAGGGTAGAATATTGATATGATGACCGGTGCGCTAAAATCTCGTGCGACCTCTCTTTTGTGGAGTGATTGCTAGGTATTGCATTGATGTGATCCATATTTTGTATAAACCTAGGATCCCCTTTCTTTTCCTTTTATTTGCAGTGTCTTCTTTAATTCTGTTCTTCAAATTAATTCCTTTTTTTCTAAAAACTGTCTCTTTCTGTCTTCTTTACCCTTTTCAAAACTTGAAACTTATTCGTGATTCTTATGTGCAAAGCTTTACTTGTTTTCTCTCACTTCCTTTTAAATTCACAATTAAAGCATGGCCGGGAACCACGCTAGTGGATCTTGAGGGGTGCCTAACATCTTCCCCTCGAGATAATCTCAAGCCCTTACCCGAACTCTTATTTTCTTTCAAAATCTCTTCTTCTCTTTAAAGTGTTCTAATGCACTATAATCATTAGGTGGTGACTCTTCAAATTCTATAACCCGATTCCTCAAAAGGAAATAAGAGTTATTTTGTCCATAATGTCGTAAACCCAATTTCTTTCTTTTTAAAGGAAAGTGGGAAAAGGGGGGACGTCGATAGCATGGCGACTCTGCTAGAGAATTCTTTAGGTTTTTTACCATTACATGCTTTTGTGACTTTATTGCTTCCGTAATTGCCTTTATTTCTTGCTTTTAATTATTTCATCATTGGAAACTAACTTGACTCTTCATGTCTTTCCTTTCTTTTAACTACTTTTTTCTTTACTGCTTTATTACTATTTCAGTACCGTTGTAATTTTTGAGCATTTATTGTAATGTTTTACTTTATGAACGTGAAAATACATGCAATCTACTTCATTCTTGTAACTGCATTCTTCAACATCATATTCCACTCGGGCCAAAACAAATCCTATAGCAACGCTTATAATGAGTGGTTGCGCCCTTCCGATATTATAACCCCCTAAATGTGGCAAAGGCATATTTGCAGTAAAACCAGTCGATCAACGGTGTAGTCAACGGTTCCGCGCCTTTCCCTCTTGAGTTATCCGCTCAAGGGTACCTTGTCTAGGGCTTCAAAAGTAGAAACCTTATTCCGTTAAACTATTCATGCATCATGGTCAAACTTAGCCGAGTCAGTTATGTTGTCCGCATAATGACTCATTAAGATAGCCTAAACCGAAGTCCATCGGGATTCCTTGAAACCCAAAAGGACGCCTCCATGTTATGTGCATTTATTTGGAGAACTAAATGTCTTTATGCTAATTATTGATTTAAATAGCCGAGTCTGGGTCAAACCATTTTTTTTGCGAAAAATGAGGCACGAAATCCCCAGATTCGGTATGGTATCTAACATTTACCCAAGGTTGCTAAGTTGGTGGGAGGATCTTCATGCCAACAATCAGACCCTTGTCCGCAAGTCCTTAGGGAATTTTCCCTCACTTCTGGAAATCCAGCCTAAAAAAAAATCATAGAGACTGCAACTCTGTTCTGGGATAGTGATCGGTCGGTTTTTCGCTTCGGGGACTTTGACATGACCCCTTTGCTAGAAGAAATAGGGGGTCTAGCTGGAATTCCTTGGGAGACTCCGGGTCTACTTATGCCAGAGTGTCGCAAGGGTAGGGGTTTCCTCAAAATGATGGGACTCAAGAAGAATCCGGATCTGACTTGCCTAAAAGATTCCTATATACCATTTGACTTCCTGTATGAAAGGTTTGGCCATAGCAAGTCCTACCGCACCTACATTGACGAATTTGCCCTTACCCCTTTAGGGCATATACATAGGAGGGTCTTTGTATTCATGTTCTGTCTCTTGGGTATGGTGATCTTTCCTATGAAGAAGGCTAGGATCCGCACCAGGCTAGCCATGGTAAACAAAACTGTAATGGAAAGGATCGACAGGCAATCTTTCAGCATAGTGCCCATGATCATCGCTGAAATATATCAAGCCTTGGGAAAATGTCAACAAGGGGCCCCGAACTTCAAGGTTTTTAATTTGTTACTTCAACTCTGGCTTATAGAACACATTCAAAAGGGTGACTACCGACAGGAAATTATACGCAGGGATTGGGATGACCATATTGCTTTCCACCACCCTAAGCGAATGAACTTCATACCCAACATGTTTGCTTAGCCGGAGGACGCTGGGGGATGGGTAGAGCTGTTTGAAAATCTAAAAGAAGAGCAAGTACAGTGGATGTTCGAGTGGTTCCCAACAGGGGAGTTCATTGTTCGTTCTCGAGATGCACCGTTCCTCATACTCATCGATCTGAGGGGAACTCATCATTATGTCCCTCTCCGAGCCATGAGGCAATCAGGGAGGAAACAAATCATACCGAGGGTAGAAAAAATGAGTCATTTCAAGGCTGACTTCCAAGATAATGGTAGCCCGCACACGTGTCAAGCTCAACATATGCGGCATTGCAAGCTCGTCTTGGGGAGAGAAACTATTGAAGCAGACAGGTATCATGCAGAGTGTGTGCCGCATTATTCGGGTTGGTTATAAGATGATCACATTGGTTTAGGTCACCCAGGGTTCGTCCAAGGTCATAGACTTATTAATGAGAAAGATGCAGCACAGGTTAAATACAATAAACTGCATAAGAGGATGCGAGAGTGTGAAAATGAGCACCAAGAAATACAAGAAACTTACTAGAAATCGATCGACGAGTGGAAGGACATGGCTGTCAACGCCAACAAGCGGTTAGGGTATCTGGAAAGAGGTCTAGTAGATTTGGAAGGAAAGTTCTTGAAGAGGATTGAAGAGTGCCAAAATGCCGAGGGAAGTGCATGCGAACATTTGGCTCGAGCCTATTTGCGGCTAGGACTGCGCGAGTTCATACAGCTGTACGAGGGAGGCAAGAATACCGAATCTGGGGAAGGTCCTTCTGGGACCAAGTAGTTAGGATCTTTTATTTCCTGCTTTCCTAATGTAATAAGGCCACTGACCATTAGTGACATCTTTCCATTATTTCAAATTACGTATTAGACTCGTCTTATTTTTATCAATAAAATAAGGCATTTAGCATTATAAGTTCTCCAAAATTAACTTGTCGCTAGGCCTATCTCGGGCACAATGAGGCACCCAAATTAGGAAACGATTTATATTCCTGTACAACGTGTTTAAATACCGCAATATTATTTTTCAAAATCCGTACTTACTTTTTACCTTTTTGTTTTTTCTTTTATTTTTATTCCCCTTCCCAAAGGTTAGTTCGTGCATTCTGGCACCATCAGCATACTCAACAAGATCCAAGGGCCCTCCACCTCCTCCCCCTCCGAGTCCTAGTAGAAACAGGAACAAAGGCAAAATGGGAGATGCAAACGCTAGAAAGGAAATTGAGGAAACTTCTCAGAACACTCCAATTACCAAGGAAACTGCTGCTCATCTTGACCAGACTTTGCTGAGATTTCGGGAAGAATAAGAACAAGTCCGGAACCTGGAAAGCCTATCAATCACTCTTGCCGCTGCTGATGCCAACACCCAGAACCCGTATAAACTGCTAATACCCAAGCCTGCGACACATGCAACAACACTCCACTGCTCATTACCAAACCACAAAACACCACAAACGACCATAACACCCTTATCTTTGTGGACACTATACCCCACTATGCCCAGCCAATCTCAAGTGCACCTGAATCAGATGACAAGGACTCCCTTATCAGGAATTTGGCCGCTGAATTCAAGAAGTTGACTAGCCAGGTCCAAGGTATCGAGGGTAGCAAAGGTGTTGAAAGGTTGAACTATGAAGATCTTTGTGTTCAGCCAGATGTTGAGCTTCCGGAGGGGTACAAACCTCCTAAGTTCGAGATGTTTGACGGCACAAGTGATCCCAGGGTCCATCTCACGATGTATTGTGACAAGCTGGTAGGAGTTGGAAGGGACGAGAAAATCTGCATGAACCTGTTCATGAGGAGTCTGAAAGGCTACACCTTGTCTTGGTACATCAGCCAGGATTCAAAGAAGTGGACAAGCTGGGTGAGCATGGCGTCCGACTTTATGGACCGGTTCAGGTTCAACACTAAGAACGCACCATATGTGTTCTATATCCAGAACTTGAAGAAGCAGGACAAAGAAACCTTTCGTTTAGTATGAAACTCGTTGGAGGTCAGAAGCTGCCAAGGTCAGGCCAGCCCTCGAGGAAGAGCAGATGAACAGGTTCTTTGTCCGGGCTCAGGATCCGCAATACTATGAGAGACTGATGTTGATAGAGGGTCAGAAATTCTCCGACATCATCAAGTTGGGAGAAAGAATCGAAGAAGGTATCAATAATGGTATGGTCACCAATCTCGAAGAATTACAGGCCACCAAAATGGCCTTACATTCTGGTGGCACGTCAAAGAAAAAGGACATGAATTCTGTAATAGCTGCGCAAAGAACCAAATCCCCTATGAAGTACCAAACCTATCCCTCAACTCCACTCACATATAAACCTACCCTAAATTACCAAGAACCCTCACCTACATACCAAATGCCACCATCTGCCTACCACCACCCACATATCAACCCACCTTACCAAGATATTCCCAACCCACGCCCGTGTACCAAGCATATAACTCCTAACCTTCTAATTACCCATCACCACCGACTCGCCAAAACTTTCCTCGACCCAGACAAAATTTCGACTGCAGACCTCCCAGACAATATACCGCCATAGCCGAGCCGATCGACCAACTATATGAAAAACTCAAAATAGCCGGTTATGTTACTCCTATCCCAGACATAACTCCAGAAAATCCCTCCCAGTGGGTCAATCCAAACAAAACTTGCGCATACCATTCCGGAATGAAAGGCTATACCATCGACGAGTGTCGTTTGTTGAAATATAAGATTAAGACTTTGATTGATAACAAGGTTATTATGGAAAGGGAGCCCACTCCCAATGTCCTCAAAACCCTCTACCTCACCACAAGGGTGAAGACATCCATATGATCGAGATAGAGGATGATTGGGACCCCGAAGGGTCAATCAGATTGATTGCCGAAGGAGATGAGCCTAAGAAACTGATGGTTACCCTCAATCCCATTGTTGTTCAGATCCAGCCCTCTGAGGGCAATGTGGTAGATGTGTCTGTACCACTCGAGTTTGAAGTGCCTCCTGCAAAGGTGCCAAAACCAATTGAGGTCGAGTTTGGAGTTCCAAAGGCACCTTCACCATTTGAAGTTGCTGTGTTACCTTCAAAGGTGCTAATTTCGGTTTCCATGACAGACGTGACCCCGTTCAAGTCAAATGCCATACCTTGGGATTACGCAGCGGAAGCTAAGAGAAAAGGGAAAATACATACTGGAGAAGCGATCGCCGCACAGGGCATGACTAGAACTGGCAGGCTATACACTCTGGAACATTTAGCTGAGTCCAGCAAGCAAGCCTCCAGTCGGCCTGTTGAAACTGGACCCGATGACCTTTGGAGGAAAATACAAGCCAAGGAATACTCGGTCGTTGAGAAACTGAACAAAACACCAGCGCAGATTTCCATCCTGACTATTCTGCAAAGCTCTGAGGCACATAAAAATGCCTTGATGAAGATATTGAGTGAAGCTTATGTTCCCAGCAACATAACCGGAGACGAAAAGGCAAATATGTTAGGACAAGTGTTGGAAAGTTACAAGATCACCTTCCACGAGGATGAGTTACCACCAGAAGGACATAGTCACAACAAGGCGTTGCATATCACTATGCAATACGAAGATTATTTCATCACCAGGATCCTGGTCAATGGGGGATCTAGCCTCAACATTTGTCCGTTAGTGACTCTCAGAACACTGGGGAAAGGTTTGCATGAGATCAAAGATGTGGCTATCAATGTTAAAGCTTTTGATGAGTCTCAAAGATCTACCATTGGGGAAATTAGCCTGTGTCTGCAAATGGGGCCTACCTGGTTCGATGTTGACTTCCAAGTCATAGATGTGCCAGCATCCTACAATTTATTGTTGGGATGACCCTGGATCCACGTTGCTGGGGCTGTGGCATCAACCCTACATCAAGCAGTGAAGTTTGAATGGAATCATCAGGAAGTGATCATTCATGGCGACAGTAGCAACCCCATATACAGTCGCCAAACCATCCCATTGATCGGAGGTAGAAGAAGAATAGGCAGAGAAACATACCGTCACATCGAGTGAGTTAATTCCATAGACAAAGACAAGTGGTGGGATAACAAGATTGAGAGCACCCTGAATTGGAGCGGGTATGAACCCGGAAAAGGACTTGGCAAGAATCTCCAGGGTATCACCAAACCCATCAAGCTGAAGTAGCACGGTACTACTTTTGGCCTACGGTATGAGTACACCTGGAAAGAGTTCAATGAATGGTCACCACCATGGCGCGGTCCCTATTATCCACTAGAGCACCCTATACCTCAGCTGGAGCAGACCTTTCATCCTGCTGACATTCTATATGGATTAGAGGAAGACGAAACACTGGCAGCGATGGAGAACCTATTTCTGGGAGATGATATGGACCGTTGTGTTATCGTCAAGGAGGAAGGGGAGGAAGGCCCTTCCATTCAAGCTGTGAACCGAGGAGAACGCCTCACTAATTGGTCAGTCAGGACTACCAGTGCCCCAAAAGCTTCGGGGTAGTAAGGCTAAATGACGCACTATGTATCGCATTTTACTTTTTAGTTGATATTACTTTTCCGCATTGTCTTTACTCTTGAACAGAGCTCCGATGTTTCGAACAGTTATGAATTTAATCAAAAGCATTTTCCAAGTTTATTTTTATATCTCGCTCTTATTACTTTTCTCTATCATTTACTTTATTTACCACAGCATTACTATTACATATCTTGATGATGAACCGACGATTGTAACTTGCAACGAGGCAACGCAATAAATGGATATAGATTCAGGAGAGGAAGATGATATACTAGAAGAGGTTGTCAGAGAGGCCGAGAACTTTGATAACAAACTTAAGTCTAACTTGGATGAAACTGAGGTTGTTAATTTGGGAGATAAAGAGAATATAAAAGAAATGCGCATCAGCGTGCACTTGTCGTCATCAGAAAAGAAAGAGTACACAGAGTTCTTAAAAGAGTATGAGGACATTTTCGCCTGGTCATATGATGTTATGACTNCTAGAATCTGTGTCGACTACCGGGATCTCAATCGAGCCAGTCCCAAAGATGACTTCCCTTTGCCAAATATACACATCTTGATTGACAACTGCGCCAAGCATGAACTGCAGTCATTCGTCGATTTTTTTGCTGGGTACCACTAGATATGGATGGATGAAGAAGATGCAGAGAAAATGGCGTTCATCATGCCATAGGGGATGTACTGTTACAAAATGATGCCATTTGGTTTGAAGAATGTTGGTGCCACCTACATGAGGGACATGATTACTATCTTTCATGACATGATACATAAATATATCGAGGTATATGTGGATGACATCATCATCAAATCCAAGAAAGCTGCAGATCATATGGAAGACCTAAGAAAATTCTTCAATAGATTGAGGAGGTACAACTTGAAACTGAATCTCGCCAAGTGTGCATTCGGGGTTCCTACTGGAAAGCTATTGGGTTTCATTGTGAGTCGCCGAGGAATAGAATTAGATCTGTCAAAGGTCAAGTCCATTCAAAAGTTGCCACCGCCAAGGAACAAGAAGGATGTGATGAGCTTTCTGGGAAGGCTCAATTATATCAGCAGATTCATTGCTCAGTCCACTATCATTTGTGAACCTATCTTCAAGATGCTTAAGAAGGATGCTGCCACCAAATGGACTGATGATTGTCAAAGGGCTTTTGATTGAATCAAGGAATACTTGTCAACACCGCCGGTCTTGGTTCCGCCTGAGCCAGGGAGACCCCTATTACTTTATCTCCCAGTATTGGATAGAGCATTTGGCTGTGTTTTAGGACAACATGATGAAACTGGAAGAAAGGAGCAAGCCATCTACTACCTCAGCAAGAAGTTTACTCCGTCTGAGCATCGGTATTCTTTATTAAAATGCACATGTTGTGCTATGACCTAGGTAGCTCAGAAGTTGAGGCACTATTTCTGTGCGTACACGACTTATCTCATATCAAGGATGGATCCGTTAAAGTATATCTTTCAAAAGCCCATGCTTATCGGCAAGCTCGCCAAATTACAAATCATGTTAAGCGAGTTCGACATTGTTTATGTTACTCAGAAGGCAGTCAAAGGGCAAGCTTTGGCAGACCACCTCGCCGAGAATCCCGTGGGAGGAGAATACGAACCTCTAAAGACGTATTTTCCTGATGAAGAGGTATCTTTCATAGGAGAAGACATTGCAGAATCCTATGACGGTTGGAGGATGTTTTTCGACGGAGCTGTGAATTTCAAAAGAGTTGCAATAGGAGCAGTCCTGGTATCAGAAACCGGTCAGCATTACCCAGTATCCACCAAGCTCAGTTTCTCGTGCACCAACAACATGGCCGAATATGAAGCCTGCATCTTAGGGCTCAAACTGGACATCGACATGAACGTTTAAGAGCTACTAGTGATTGGAGACTCAGACTTACTCATACATCAAGTTCGAGAGGAATAGGCAACCAAGAATCATAAGATACTCCCTTACCTACACCACATATAGGAGTTGAGGAAGAGATTCAGAAAAATGGAATTCCAGCATGTTCCGAGAATACAGAATGAGTTCGCCGATGCACTAGCCACTTTGTCATCCATGATTCAACATCCAGATACAAATTTCATTGACCCCATTTAGGTCAAGATTCATGACCAGCCAGCTTACTGGGCTCACGTTGAGTAAGAAGCCGATGGGAAGCAAAGGTTCCACGATATCAGAGAATATTTGACAACAGGATAATACTCAAAGCTTGCCAATGCTACTCAGAAGCACATGCTCCAGAGGTTATCCAACAACTTCTTTCACAGCGGAGGAATCCTGTACAGGAGGACTCCCGATCTGGGTTTGTTAAGGTACGTCGATGCGAGAGAAGCAACCAAACTATTGGATGAAGTGCACGCAGGAACATGTGGACCACACATGAATGGCTTTGTTTTGGCAAAGAAGATACTCCAAGTAGGGTATTTTTGGATGACTATGGAAACGGACTGCATCCAGTATGTCTGAAGGTGCCACCGTTGTCAGATACATGCAGATATGATAAACGTACCTCCAAACAAGCTTAATGTAACAAGCTCACCATGGCCATTCGCCGCCTGGAGAATGGATGTCATTGGACCAATCGAACCTGCCGTATCAAACGGGCACAGGTTCATTTTAGTGGCAATTGATTACTTTCCCAAATGGGTTGAAGTAGCATCATACAAAGTAGTGACTAAGAAAGTGGTAGCCGATTTCGTCCGCGACCATATTGTTTGTCGGTTCGGAATTCCAGAATCAATCATCACCGACAATGGTTCCAATATCAATAGCGACCTGATGAAAGAAATGTGTGAGACTTTCAAGATCAAACATAAGAACTCTACAGCTTATAGACCTCAGATGAATGGAGCTGTAGAAGAAGACAATAAAAATATCAAGAAGATACTAAGGAAGATGATTGAAAGGCACAAGCAGTGGCATGAGAAATTATCGTTCGCCTTATTGGGTAATCGTACCACAGTCCGTACATCGACCAGGGGAACTCCTTACATGCTGGTTTATGGTACAGAAGCAGTCATTCCCGCCGAGGTAGAAATTCCCTCTTTGAGTATCATACAAGAAGCAGAGCTAGACGATGCACAATGGGTACAAAGTCGCTTCGAGCAATTAGCCCTTATAGACGGAAAGAGAATGAATGCAGTTTGCCATGGTCAATTATATCAGAACAGAATGTCCAGAGCCTTCAACAAGAGAGTTAAGCCGAGGAAGTTTACATCTGGGCAGCTGGTGCTGAAGAAGATATTTCCATATCAAGATGAGGCCAAAGGGAAATTCTCTCCCAATTGGCAAGCACCGTACATGGTTCACCGGGTTCTAACCGGAGGAGCCCTTATTCTTGCAGAAATGGACGGAGAAGTCTGGCCGAAGCCAATCAACTCAGACGCAGTGAAACTATACTACATTTGACCATATGCTTTTTCTTCATGATGTAATTTAAACTACGCCTGACCTGATTCCCGTTTAAGAGGGGATACGTAGGAAGCCTTATGGGTTCGGTAACATTTTAATAAAAATCCCATTTTCCCCCGCTATTGGAACTGGGGCAGAATTTTGAGGACCCTCAAAATTCCGAAGTCAGTCTTCTCATCAGCACCAACCCAGTAAACTAGGGTAGAATTTTGAGGAGGACCTTCAAAATTCTGGAGTTGATCCACTTTCGATCATTCAGCACGGCTGTCAGCAGCACCAACCCAGTAAACTGGGGCAGAATTTAGAGGAGGACCCTCAAAATTCCGAAACAAGCCAAGTTGTCGTGTCTTGAACCACATTGCAGTTGTTGGTTCATCCAAAATAAAATCGTTTTCAAATATATACTTACATTATATTTACTGAATCATGCATAAATATCGTTTGAATTGCTGTCGTTTATCAGCGCTACCCCAACGATACACGACATCAAGAGCCAGGGGATACGAACTAACCTTTCCCCTCTACAGAACTCACGATATTTCTTTGGATGCAAGCACCCTAGGTCGCAAATCCTTGAATATATTCACTCACTTGTACTCCGCAGGATTGAAACTTTCAGAACGATCACTCATTCACGAATCTACTATCTACACCCAACATTCCCAGCAGTCGCGATATAACAATCATCTATCAGCTAAGAAAACTTACTACCATTCGCTCCTTTACATTCCTGCATTGCATAAGGCTACTTTTTTGCCTTCCGAGGTTAAGCTCTACCTCCATCCTGCATAAGGCTACCTATCTGCCTTTCGAAACTAAGCCTTGTCTCCATCTGCATTGCATAAGGCTATTTTCTGCCTTACGAGGTTAAGCTCTACCTCCATCCTACATAAGGCTACTTATCTGCCTTTCGAGACTAAGCCCTGTCTCCATCTGCATTTTTGCATAAGGCTATTTTTCTGCCTTCCGAGGTTAAGCTCTACCTCCATCTTGCATAAGGCTACTTATGTGCCTTCCGAGACTAAGCGTTGTCTCCATCTTCATTGTTGCATAAGGCTACTTCTCTGCCTTTCGAAACTAAACTCTGTCTCCATCTGCTTTTTTTGAATAAGGCTACCTTTCTGCCTTCTGAGGTTAAGCTTTACCTCCATCTTGCATAAGGCTACTTATCTACCTTCCAAGAATAAGCTCTGTCTCCATCTGTATCTTTGCATAAGGCTACCTTTCTGCCTTCTGAGGTTAAGCTCTACCTCCATCCTGCATGGCTGAAATATTGCTACTTTATATTTTCGAACGGCTGAAATATCGCCACCTGCATTTAAATTCTCGCTCTGGCTGAAAGTTCGCCACCCTTTACATTCATTAGGCAGAAAGATTGCCACCTTTTTATGGGCTGAAAAATTGCCAATATTTCAAAGGCGCCATAGTTCGGAGGCACCATCTACATATCCTGAGAACACCATTTCATGGCCTATGAATCTTTACTTTTATGCTTTTCATGGCCCAGGACATCATAGTCCGAGAACGTCATCCTAACCGTCCGAAGACAGTATTCACGGTCCAACGGGAACTTGCATCATATTTAAATTATGCACAATATATGCGCACATTGCTCATTTATAGGTACACCAGCTAGAAAACAGCCGTCTCAGCAGGAGCGATCCCGCTCCGGTTCTCCGCAACTTGTCCGATTCCAAAACGGCTTTGCAAACTTAACTATCGTGTCCGTCTTTTCGAACCCCCATCGACACATTCCGTCAATGGTTCCTGAACTACATATGGCATGATTCTTATAAAACTAGGGATATGTAGGCAGCTCAGAAACCAGAGCGCGGTCAAAATTCTTTTACAATCGCCGATTTCGGTCAAAATTGGCCATCTTGTCTTTACCCGACAACTCTTTCATCCTCCTCGGGTAAAGAGGGGCAACTGTTGATACCCAATTTTTCCCTATGAATTTTTATAATCAAAATAATTTCAAAATAGCATATGTATGCATATATGAGCATCCAAAAGATTTTGGCATTTTAAAAGGATTTTTAAACTAATTTATGGCCTATTTTTACAGCATAAATCCCAATAATTATTCCCAAAACATGCCATTTTTTAGAATAGTTTATTTTATTCTCACATCTACATCAAAACATAATTTACATGATTTTTGTATAATTTTACAAGCCCATTTGGTATTTTAAAACTAAGTTGCATAAAATTGCAATTTTAGCCCACATTCAGATTTAATAGCAATTTTAATTACAAAATCAATCCAAATATTTTTAATTTAATACTTACATATTATTTACTAACTCAGTGTTTTTAATTTAATTTTAAACATCTTTTACTATTTTTATAAAATCAAAAGGGAAAAACTGGCTATTTCAATTATGGCCTCAATTACTTTCAATTATAGCCTATTTGGGCATCTCAATTTTGACTCCAAATCCAGCCCAAATCGATGACCCAATGCCATTTTAACCTGGCCCTTTACCCGTTTAATTAAACCCGTCTGTTTCATCTTTTAATCCTGGTCGTTGATCATTTTGATCAACAGCCCACAACCACTCTTTCCTTTTTAATTTCATATCATCGTAACCCTATCTCTCATTTCACTTCGACCACCGCCCTCAAACCCTCCCCTTCTCCCAAACGCTCTCTAATACTCAAAACCCTTGCCGCCTCTGTCGTCTTCTCCGACCAAATCCCACCAGAGTCCATGGCTTTTCAGGCCATGGACAGCCTGTGCTCACTTCCCTTCACCCCAAATCGCGTCTATTCAAGGCTTTCAAGGTTCAACCTCAACGAGGTTTGTTCAGATCCTCCGCCGATTTGTGTTCTTATGGCTTCTCCGGCTCTGTTCCGACGTGTTCGAGCCTCAAGAGCCTAGATATGGTCCAGACCTGTTCCAGGCCAGATCCTTTCCAAGCCTTCTCGTTTCTAGGATTTCTGAGAAACCCTGAAAGCTGTTTGAGGTTCTTCCTCTCTTTATTTTCTTAGATCTGTGATAGATCTATGGTGTACTCAAGGTTTCAAAGCTTTTTTCCAAATTTCTCTTTTCAAAATCAGTTAGTTTCAATTTACACTACTAAAAAAACCAGGGTTTAGCGACGGACAAAATCTGTAGCTAAACAGAAAAATCTGTCGCTAATCTCATTTAGCAACAGATTAGCGATGGATTATCAAAAGATTCTGCTAACGAGTATTTTAGCGACAGATTAGCGACGACGTTCGTAGCTAATTCCTGTTTTTTGTAGTGTTAAGGTTTCCAAAACTTTTAAAACGATTTCCATTTATTCTTCTTCTTCTTCTTTATTTATGCGAATCTGCCTGTATATGCTGTGTTATTATGTGTTTTCGCTTGTGCATATTTTCTCCTATGTTCCTATGTTTTGCCGTTATTATGCATGTTCTTCTACTTGTGCTTTATTATCTCTTATACTGTTTCTATAGCATGCTTTCACATGTCTAGCTTATGTGTTCTTTACCATTTTTTTACTAAGCTTTTGTTCGCCTTTACTGGACTTTTGTTTGAGTTATAAACCTTTTTCTCCTACTATTTCTTAAGTTCTATGTCACCTCTATTCTCTTCTTGAACTTGCTTGAGTTTTTCCTGAACATGCTTTGTTTTTACTCTATTGCTTCAAACTTGCCATTATATCTATGTGCTTTCTCATGAGACTCTCTGAGTCTATTCGATGGCTTACCCTCTTCTTTCTGTACCCTACTCGAATTTGAAACCCTAGACTGAACTAGAATTTTTCGCTTATGATTTTGAGATTGTCTATGCCAACCTTTTCTTCCTTGCTTGACGCTTGTGTGCTTATATATGAGGGTTTTTTCTTTTCAAAACGGGTTCTGCCAACTTGTAATTGATTCCAATCTCTTTTAATAAGGCTCGATTTATTGGTTATTGATTTTCCAATTGAACTTTCCCTCACCTTTTTTCTGACTAAGTACATTCAAACAAAGCTTTTTACTGGCTGTTTGATTGACCTACTTGCCTTATTTCTCAAAAATCATGTACCATAGGATTCTTGCCTTAAGTAATCCCTATGTATTTACCTGTGTTATAGTACTTTGGAAAGGTTTTTTAATTATTCATCTTTCCTTAATTGTCTCATGCCCGTTTAAAATCAGACCCCTTAACCTTAGGGAGACCTTCTGTGATTGATTGTAAACTATTTTCTTGCCTTTTCTGCTTACTCGTTTTCTGCACTATAAAAACAAGACACTACACACAACTTTCTAGAGAGGATCACACGGAAAAACCTCACAAACACTTCAGACTTCAATTGAACACTATATAATTACAATACTTTCTCTACTACTACTTTCTCAACTTTTAATACTGAGCACTCTGCTCCTCTCTCTTCTACTGTCTGAAATACCTTTGAGTTACTCTTGAACTCTCAAGTATTTGCTAAAGTTTCTGAGCCTGCTCCTATTAACTTCTGGTTGTTATTTGCTTCTACTATTCTGCTGTTCTAAAGCTTGCAACTGGTATGTCCTTCTAACTAAATAATACCCTCCAAACTATGTGTTTACTTCTCCTCCTCTGTTATGAATTCTTCACTATGTGTTCATCCAGTCTGTCATGCTCTCTTTCATCATATTTCTGCATCTTTGGGTCTGTTTGTGCTTTCTTGCTTTCCTCATGTTTTCTATAAATGCTTTCTTATATGATTCCCTGTCCCTTTGACCCCCTTCTTATGTGTGAGTGCAATTCTGAGTCATGTTGGCATTTTGACTCTCATGACTTAGAATCAGGTTCTCTTGAACCTCTACTCAAATCAATTCCCATTCCCTTTACCTCTTATGTGCTGAGCCTTAACTCAGGATTGGTGGTGCCCTAATCACCATCCAGACCCAGGTTTGACTTCTAAAAGTCTGCTCTTTATTTGTTGGCCAAGTATATGGTCAGGGGTATGCCAGTCTCTGCCCATGGCTGGGTATGACCACCCTCTGCTATGGCTCCCTAATCCCTCTCTTACTTTGCACTTATTCCTAGTTCTAAGTTCTGCCCCCTTTTGGTAAGCCATGCTTTGGGACCCTGGAGCTCCCTCTGAACTTGGATGCTTGAGGGCTGGCAATTCCACACTGCACTATTCTGTTCTAATTATGCAGAGTGTAAGCACTGCCTGGAGTCCTTGAGGCTCCTTGGAACTTTGAAACACTTTGGGTGAGAGAAGGCCTTGGAAATCTGGAATCCGGATTTGGGGAAACATATGTCATTCGATATTAAGATTGAATTAGGTTGCTCGGATCTAGCTGTAGGTTGTGATGTATTTTTAATTTTTTCCTTTCTTCTAGTTCTGTAATATTTTTTGTATCAAAAAATTGGGGGAGATATAGTAAAAAGGGTGTGGGAGGGGTTTACTTTTGGCATCAATAAAAGAGTAAATATCATGCTTATAGGTTTAATGTTATAATTCAGTAACTTAGATATCATGCCTTAGGACTTTTAATTTTTATCACCTAGATACCATGCCTATAGGAGATACATTTAAATCAGTCACCTAGATACCATGTCTATAGGACCAGCGTTTAATCATCTCGTACATCATTAGAAATCCTGCCTATAGGACTTAATATTCATATAAATCAGTTGCATATAGAAACTATGTTTATAGGAAGTGCATATGCGTTAGGCAAATTATAGGGTAGTTAAACAATCACTCTTTCACCAGTTAATAACAGTGCTTAAAATCAGCTATAGATATCATGCCTATAGGGGTTCGTCTCAAACTCGTTAGATTCAGTTTTAAGCAACAACAACCTGTCAATTGGCCTTTAACGTAGAGTTTTCAGTAAAACTCTTATAAACCTGTCATGCTTTTAAAATTCTGTAAATCTAAAATGTTCTTAAACTTTTCAAACTTACGTCTTTCTTCTGAAACAATTCCTTTAGATCTTCTGCATAAATTCTATTCATCTCTTGAATCTATCTTTAAAAACAGTCTTTTAAGGTATTTTCACTTTCAAAACTCCTCTTCACAAGTCTACTATATTTTCACTCAAACAAATATGCTGATTTCAAAGTCATTTCTGAACTTCTGCAACTTTCAACTTTATGTTTTAACTCTTCTGCATAGGCTCTTGTCTGGAATCAGTGTTTTCTGAATAACTTGTTTAAAATACTTTAATTTCTGACAATTGGATCCGAGTTGGCTAATGCTGACTTTTTATCTGATTCTATCTGTTAAACTAGTTCGTCCGCCGCTTAAGTTTTAATTTAAAGACCAAACTAATATGTGCAAGGCATGCTAAACTATATGCTGTATGACTTACAGGGTTTTATGTGAGCCTTGCATGTTTGTTTGTCAATCCCCTTACTTGATATTTGTTTTGGTTGTCGAAATTAGTATTTTGTCCTTTAAACCCCATATATGCCTTACCCCTTTTCTTCCCTTTTAGGATTAGAAGTCCTAATACCCCGGGACTTATAGGTTGGGACAGGTACTAGCGTGCTATAAGTAAACGAGACTAATTATGTTTAAATACCTTAACGGGGTGGGAAGGGTAGAATATGGATATGATGACCGGTGCGCTAATTTCTCGTGCAACCCCTCTTTTGAAGAGTGATTGCTGGGTATTGCATTGATGTGATCCATATTTTGTATAAACTTAGGACCCCCTTTCTTTTCCTTTTATTTGCAGTGTCTTCTTTAACTCTGTTCTTCAAATTAATTCCTTTTTCCTAAAAACTGTCTCTTTCTGTCTTCTTTACCCTTTTCAAAACTTGAAACTTATTCATGATTCTTATGTGCAAAGCTTTACTTGTTTTCTCTCACTTCCTTTTAAAGTCACAATTAAAGCATGGCCGGGAACCACACTAGTGGATCTTGAGGGGTGCCTAACACCTTCCCCTCGAGATAATCTCAAGCCCTTACCCGAAATCTGGTTTTCTTTCAAAATCGCTTCTTCTCATTAAAGTGTACTAATGCACTATAATCATTAGGTGGCGACTCTTCAAATTCTATAACCCGATTCCACAAAAGGGAATAAGAGTTGTTTTGACCATAATGTCATAAACCCGATTTCTTTATTTTTAAAGGAAGGGGGAAAAAGGGGGCGTCAACATTACCAGCAGTTGTACAAGGTTACAATCAAGAATATGTATCCATTGCCGAGGATTGATGATTTGTTTGATCAGCTTCAGGGAGCCAAGGTATTTTCAAAGATCCACTTGAGATGTGCCTACCATCAGTTGAGGATTAGGGAATCCGATGTCCCTAAGACATCTTTCCACACTCGGTACGGGCATTATGAGTTCATGGAGATGTTATTAGGGTTGACCAATTCCCCAGCAAATTTTATGGATTTGATTAACCGAGTGTTCAGGCCTTACTTGGATTCATTCGTGATAGTCTTCATTGATGATATTTTGATTTATTCCCGTAACCGGGAGGATCATGATCAGCATCTGAGGGTTGTTCTTCAAACTTTGAGAGATAGTAAGTTATATGCTAAGTTTTTGAAGTACGAGTTTTGGTCTGGATCAGTTGCTTTCTTGGGTCATGTTTTTTCAATAGAGGGTATTCAGGTAGATCCAAATAAGATAAAGGTAGTCAAGGACTGGCCTAAACCGGCATCAGCTATAGAGATCCAGATTTTCTTGGGTTTGGCAGGCTATTATTGTCGGTTTGTGGAGGTTTTTTCCTCTATTGCAGCCTCGATAACCAGGTTGACCCAGAAGGGTGCCCAGTTCAGGTGGTCAGATGTGTGTGAGGCAAGCTTTTAGATGCTCAAGATAGCTTTGACTACGGAGCCGGTGTTGGTTTTGCCCACAGGTTCAGGTCCATATACAGTTTAGTGTGATGCATCTCGTATTAAACTTGGTCCGGTGTTGATATAAGATAGCAAGGTCATTGCCTATGCTTCACGGTAGTTGAAGATTCATGAGAAGAACTATCTGCTTCATGAATTGGAGTTAGCAGCTACTGTTCACGCTTTGAAGATTTGGAGGCATTATCTATATGGCATGCCATATGAGGTGTTCACGGATCACAAGAGTCTGCAGTACTTGTTCAAGTAGAAAGAGCTAAATTTGAGGCAGAGAAGGTGGTTGTATCTATTAAATGACTATGACACCACCATCTTATATCATATGGGAAAGGCCAACGTGGTGGCCGATACTTTAAGTAGGAAGTCAGCCAGTATGAGCAGTCTTGCTTATATTCCAGTCCGTATGAGACCGCTTTCCTTGGATGTTCCGGTTTTGTCCAATCAGTTCGTGAGGTAGGATATTTTTGAGCCCAGCTGTGTGTTAACTTGCACAGTCGCTCGTTCTTCATTATTGGAGCGTATCCGACATCGACAGTATAATGATCCTCCTTTGTGTATTCTTAGAGACACGGTGCAGCATGGAGGTGCCAAGCAGGTTACCTTAGGAGATGAGGGAGTTCTGAGGCTGCAAGGTCGAGTTTGTATGCCTAATATGGATGGGCTCTGGGAGTTGATTTTAGTGGAGGCCCATAGTTCCCGGTACTCTATTCATCCAGGTGCTGCTAAGATGTATTAGGATTTGCGGCAGCATTATTGGTAGAGAAGGATGAAGAAGGATATTGTTGCATATGTGGCTCGGTGTTTGAACTGTCAGCAGGTAAAGTACGAGCATCAGAGATCTGTGGTTTGTTTCAAAGGATTAAGCTTCCCAACTTGAAGTGGGAGCGTATCACTATGGACTTTGTTTTTGAACTTCATGAACTCAAAGGATGTTCGATGCAGTGTGGGTTATTGTTGATAGGCTGACCAAGTCAACGCATTTCATTCCTGTGGCAGTATCCTATTCTTCTGAGAGGTTAGCTAAGATCTATATCTGGGAGATTGTTCGTCTTCATGGTGTGCCAGTGTCTATCATTTCTGATCGAGGTATGCAGTTTACCTCACATATTTGGAGAGCAATTCAGTTTGAGTTGGGCATACGGGTTGAGTTGAGCACAACATTCCATCCTCAGACGGACGGGCAGTCCGAGCGAACTATTCAGATTTTGGAGGATATGCTCCGAGCTTGTGTCATTGACTTTGGAGGCTCAAGCGATCAGATTTTGCCTTTAGCGGAGGTTGCCTACAACAACAGCTACCAATCGAATATCCAGATGGCTCATTATGAGGCTTTGTATGATAGGCGATGTCGGTCGCTGGTTGGGTGATTTGAGCATAGAGAGGCTCGGTTGTTGGGTATAGATCAAGTATAGGATGCCTTGGACAAGGTCAGGTTCATTCAGGATAGACTTCGTACAGCCCAGTCCAGGAAAAAGAGTTATACCTATCGTAAGGTTCGTGATGTGGCATTCATGGTTGATGAACATGTGTTGCTTCGAGTTTCGACTGTGAAGGGCATGATGAGATTTGGAAAGAAGGGCAAGCTTAGCCCTAGGTTCATTTGCCTGTTTGAGATTCTTGATCGAGTGGGAGAGGTGGCTTACAAACTTGCGTTGTGACCAATCTTATCAGCCATGCATCCAATGTTTCATGTGTCCATGCTTCGGAAGTATCACGACGATCCATCCTACATGTTAGATTTCAGCACTATCCAGTTGGAAAAGGACTTGTCCTGTGAGGAGGAGTTGGTAGCTATTCTAGACCGGCAGGATCGTTATTTGAGATCGAAGATTTTTTCTTCTGTTCGTGTTCAGTGGAGAAGTCAGCCTACTGAGGCATCGACCTGGGATTCCAAGTTCGATATGTGGATCCGTCACCCCCATCTTTTCCCTGACTCAGGTACTTCCTTCTCATGTCCATTCGAGGACGAACAATTATTTTAGAGGTGGAGAATGTGATGACCCAAAAGGTCATCACTCGTTTTAGAAATAAATTCTATGTGCCGAGGCCTTCGAAACCTCTTATGTCCGGGCGCGTAGCTAGAAAACCATCATGTGAAAATTTGTGAAAAATGATAAAATTTGCCTTTATAATGAATTTAGGTTGACTTCAGTCAATATTTTAAGACCGCGTATACCCGGAATCGAATTCCGAGGTCCCAAGCCCGAGAAATAAATTTTTAAAGAAATTTTTTTTCTCGAATATATATGAGTTTTTAGAAATAAAAAATGTTTGGAAGTTGATTGTATCAGGCCCGTATTTTGATTCTGTATCCCGGTACAGGCCTTATATGTGATTTAAGTCGAGCCTGCAAAATTTGGTAAGAAACAGACTTGAAATGACGTGAAACGGACCCTCAGTTGTGAAATTTGGAACCTAAGTGTTCTTGAGATTTTTTCTTTGATTTTAATGCTACATTCGTTGTTAAAGGTATTAGTTTGGCGATTTGATCGCACATATAAGTTCATATGATGTTTTTGAGTTAGTATGTATGTTTGATTTGGAGTCTCAAGGGCGGGTGAGTTTCATGTAGATTCCGGTGTGTTTAGACTTAGGAAGAACACTGTTGTTGCATCAATTCTGGTGTAACCGCACTTGCGAGTTAAGCACCGCAGGTGCGAGCTCACATGTGCGCATAAAGGGTCGCAGGTGCAGTCCAGCCTCTTATAGATGCGGACAAGCTTCCGCAGGAGCGGATCTCCTCTTGCAGATGCGGCCCCATTGCGCCTAATCATTTCTGCATAAGCAGTCAATTTTTTGCACGTGCGATTGCGTAGGCGCGACCCAATCGCCGCAGGTGCGAGAGTCGGGCAGTGGAGTCTTTTAATATAAAACATTAGCGTTTCTCTTTCAAATTTGCACAAAAATAGAAGGCCTAGGGCGATTTTCTCAAGAGATTTTCTTCCCAAATCATAAGTAAGTGTTAATTAACTGATTTCTTTCAATTCTCTAATGTTTTTCATCAACTTTTATTTAAAATCCTAGGGTTTTAATGGTAGAAAATTAGAGATTTGGGTAGAGTTAGGGGTTTTGATTGATTGGAATTTAGACCTCACTTTGGGGTCGAATTTCAAAACTTATTGCATATTTGGGCTTGTGAATGAATGGGTGATCGGATTTTGGTCCGAACCTCGAGTTTCGACCAAGCAGGCCCGAAGTCAATTTTTTTTACTTTTTGGGAAAAATGATAAAAAATTTATAATTTAGACTTGGGATTGGATTATTTAGCATTTATTGATGTTGTTATATTATTTAAATTATTTGTTGCATTGTTTGTTGCTGAGGCATAGTACTGAAAGTATGAACGTTTTTGTTTTTTCTGTTCCAGATTTGATTAAAAAATATAAACGAAGAAGAAGGGTCAGGTCTCATATGGATCATAAGGACACAGGCAGACGGAAATCAGTTTTCAAAATTTTGCAGGTGAAAGGAACTGTAGCGTGGGTCTGCTTGAGTGCGTCAATAAGTATATCGTAGTGAAAAATTAGAATGCTAAGGCTTTTCCTAGCACGTGTTTTTTGGAATTTTTGATGTACACTCATAAAAGAATGATTCCTATATATATATTCTCGTTTCCAATTTTGTCATTTGGGACAAACACTTTTGCTTTTTGCCTTCCGCTATATATTCTCTATTGAAGCTTAACATTTTACTTTTTGCGTTTTTTCTTATGCACAATAAATAAATGGATAATGTCGTCTATGTTAAAATTTCTTCATCTCAACCAGTGTTATACATACAACTATATATAGATTAACGTCCAAAATAGTAAATGCTTGACAAGTGAGACCTTTCATCTTGTGGTCTACTAGCAGTATGGATGTTCAAACCCGTTAACCGAACCGATGACTTATTGGTTTATTGGTATCGGATTATCGGGGTAATGAATGGGGAACAAATTGAAATTTTATAATTAACGGCTTAACAGTTTGGGGGCGGATTACTCAATTTTCTTATCGGGTAAACCGTTAACCGTTAAGAATTTTTATATTTAGGCTTTTACCGTTATATTAACGGCTAAACCCATTGTCTAGTTTTATGTCATTTTTGTGCGTTTGCTTTTCCGTAAGAAAAAATGTCCGTTTTGTCTTGTGAAGAACAAATATGAATGTTTGATTGATTATGAACGAATGTCTTTTTGAAAGTTTAACTGATTACTGAACTAATGTGCTTTTCAGGTTTTACAAATTTGGTTAATATATGTGTGATAATATATGTTGTCTTGGTATTAATGAAATAGGATGTATGTGTAATTGAATGCCCAGAATATGCATGTGTTATGCATCTTGCATGTATTTGGGGAGTGTAAACGGTAAAGTGAAGGTGTGAAAATATAAGGACGACATGAATATCTGTTGGTTAATATGTGTATGACAGTATGTGTAGTCTTGGTATTGATTGAATGATTTTTTTAAAAAAAAATTATTTGGTTTAGCCGATAAGCTGCCCGATAATTCTTAATCCGATACCAATCCGCCCATTGTCTTATTGGATGGCTAGCGGATTACTATATTTATAATCCGATAACTGTTAAGCCGAACCGTTAAGGGCAATATCTGCCCAGTCCGCCCGATAAGCACTCGTAATTTGCAGGGGCAGACCGACCTTGCAGGAAGGGGTTCAGTTGAACCCGCTTAGGGGTGGCATGTAGGCCGGTCCGATCCTTAAACGGACCAAGTGCAAGTCCAAACGGTCCCGTTCCCGGTTTTGGGCCGATCCTTAGTTAAACGGGCCTACCGGTCCTGGCTAAATGGTCTTTTTGAAGGAACCGACCCGGGACCAGGCCCACGAACTCATGGTCACAGGCTAAACGGGCCGGTTTCACGGGCTAAGTGGGCCCAACGGCTAAATAATGATTTAAAAAAAAATTAAATAGAACTTAGAGAGAAACAAATGTTAAAAAAATATCTAAGGCAATGCTTTGTAAATTTATTATAGAATTGTGGGCTAAATTTTTTGATTCAGATTTAAAGATAAAAATATTGTAAAGAGATATTCAAAGCAATGCTTTGTAATTTTATTACAGCATTAAAAAACATGGCAATATTTTTCTATGTCTTCCTCCCCCCTGTGGAGTGAGCACAACAAGGTTCTAATACCACCATTGAGAAGAAAAAAAAAACTAATCAAGATGTGCCAAAATACAAGTTACATAATGCACACTAATTTTTGTTCATACAAGTTACGTGGTATCTCTTACAAACCTCATAAATACTTCAAGGTTCAGAGAAATTTCAGTTGGTGGTAGCGAAAAAATAGCTTGGTCATCGCCCTTCCATTGTCGGGTGAAGCAGCATCCTCCGCAAGATCAGCTACCATTTCTTTGTAAGCTTCGTCTTCCTCTGGTTGTGATTCAACAAGTCCAAAATTTCTTCTTTCCGAACAGATCCAATCTATGAAAAGTACTGATTTTTTCAAGCTTTCCCTCATAGACGCTCTCTAATCACCGATTTGAAGTTTTGCTTGACTGAAAGCGCTCTCCGATGTCACTGTTGAAGCTTGAATAGTTAAAATATTTCGGGCCATCCTTGAAAGAACCGAAAAGTATTTTTATGTGTCCTTCCACCATTGCAAAAGAATAAAGGAGTCGTTGGGATTCACTCCCTCAATTTAGTTGTGAAAATCATTACTACTAGAACCTTGAGAACCCCTAAACCCCACACAAGCACTAAGTGCTCTTACTCCTGCAGTTCTTTTAGATGATTTAGAATCAGAAGAAGAAGGACTTGGAACATTTGGTCTAACATGATTTAATGCAACTTGATAAAAATTATAAATAGCTTGAGCATTTATTCTAGTTGAGTTTATTGCTTCCGAAAGTTGAGACAACTCATCATCTTCAAGTGATAAACCATTATAAATAGTTTCATACCAAAATTAAGGACCTCCTAATTTCATATAAGGATTTAACAAAGCAGAAATACCATAAATAGGAGGAATATGAAAAAAATATTTTTAAAACTTTTTTTCTCATAGAATCAATAGCAAGTTTATAAATTTACCGCCCTTTGAATAATGAGCAAACAAATTAGCAAGTTCTGCAATTTAAACTAAACGGTTAGAAATAGCAGGATAATATTTCCCTGAAAATTGATTTGTAGCAATATGAAATTTTCTAAAAAATCAACAAGTATTTTAACATTATTCCAATCCCCATTCGTAAGGTGCTCATCATCATCCCTTACATGTGCATTAAACGTTGAGTTTATGAGGTTTCTATATTCATATGCAACAATAAAACTTTCATACATGTAATTCCATCTAGTTGGACAAGGTTTAGGAACTTTTCTTTCTCTTAGGCCACATTCTTCGTATCTTTTAAAATATTCTATAAGTCTACTTCTACGGTTTGAATAAAAAAGCCAGTTAAGAGCCATTTTAACCTTTACAATTTCAATATTTAAAATTCTGATACCATCACCCACAATTAAATGATAAATATGACAAATACATCTAACATGAAAAATGTTACTAAATGTAGGATTTAAGTAGTGGTAAGAAAGTCTATAGAATTTGTGTTATTAGTAGCATTATCCATTAAAACTGATAATATTTTATCACTAATTAAAAATATATGTAAATATATGTAACAGTTTCAGTAATAAACTGCCATGTGTGACGTAAATTAATTATTCTATAAGTAATTATGCACTTTTGCATTATCCAATCTTCGTCAATCCAATGACTGGTAACAGTAAGGTATTCAAAGTCATTTCCACTTCTACCAATATCAGTTGTAATAACAACACGATAATTTATATGAGTAAAAAATAGCGCAAATATTATTCATATTCATGCTTATATTTATAAATATCACGCTTTACGGTTGTACGAGAAAAACCTTTAAAAGTAGGATTAAAAAAATTCTAATATAATGCACAAACAAAGGTTCAAAAGGAAAATAATACGGTAAGCACGTAATAGTTATCTTTTTTTTTATCAATTCTTCCCGATCTTTTTTTGGACCATAATATAAAATACCACTAGAAACAATGTTAATTCCCTATTGAAATTAATTTGAACCGATACTAGGGTCAGCCTGACTAGGACTAGGTACACTTTTCCCTTCGGCCAAAGATTTCATACAAAGATATCTCGCTCTATCTTAAGGGTATTTTTTATGCGTCTAGCCAAAGTCCCCCCCTCCCGCGATCCAAAATATTTAAAGCTAACTTCATACCACAAATTTTACACTTATCCTTATTTTTTGGAACTAGTTGAGTAAAAAATAGCAAAACATGAGATGTTTCCGTCCGTTTGGTAGGTTGTCTAGAAAAGGTATGGGTATTAACATGAGTATCAGATGAGTCATCATTTGGATTAGTAGGGTTATCACTAGTTGGGTTAACATTAGGAGCAGTACTAATGGGTGTATCATCATCTGGTTGATTTTCAAAAGATCAATTTCCTCATCATCATTTTCGTCAATATTATTATAATTATTAGTATAAAGAGCATTCATTAATTCATGGTCTAATTGTTCACCGACTGTAATATTATGGCAAAATTGACTTACGGTAAATTGTAATAAACTATTATCGCTATTAAGAATTACAGGTGTAGGACGGATATGGGTTTGGTTCGGGAGCCAGGGGTAGGGGATGAGGAACAATGATGTCGCCCAAACTCACACCACAAGTATAGGTAGTGAGACGATCAAAGCAATAATAAATACCAACACGAGTGGGGGTCGAATCCTCAAGGAGTTAGAAATTGGATTAGGTATACACCTAGTGTAATTGTATAATGTGCCTCAAATTGCACTTACACATTCTTGTTTGTGTTTCTATTTCTACTTCAAGCTATTGATTGCAAATAATAAACTAGAAGACAATGTTTTTGTTTTTGGTTGTTTTTCAAATGAATAAGAATTTAGGGTCGTGACTTCCACCTGTGTGGTTATCTAATGGGTTGTAAACTCTAGGGCAAGTTTGATTAGTCGGGTCGTAATATAGAAATCACACGCAATTACCCACTCTATACCTCTTGGTAGTTTGGGTGATTTTTACCAATTTGGCTTTTTCAAGTCCAAATGGGTATTGCACAAATCAAGCGATATATGCTCAAGTTGGTTCTTACTATCTCTAGATTTGACCCTTTTATTGGGGCTATCAATTTCTTGAGTTCACCCAAATTTCTTGTTAGCCAAGTTTTCCTAGACTTAGTCTCTCTTTCTAAAGCAGAGACTAAGTCAAATAGACACGAATCAATATTTGCAACCATTAATTCTTGAATACAAGCATGAATAAGGCTAAATATCACTAACCCAATCACAAATAAGCCCTAAATCAAATACACATTAAGTACCCACACTAGGGTTGGGCCACAACCCTAGCTAGAAATTTAGCTACTCATGAAAAATGAAGAAATACACGAACAAATAAAGATGGAATGCATACTAATTTATTAGAGAAAGAAAATCTAATGTTTACAAGTTAATCTAGTACGAAATTACTCAAAAAAGTAAAGAAAACGGCTCGGGTGCTCTTCCCAGAACTAAACTTAACCTAAAAATGGCAAAAAGTTCTATTTATACTAAGCTGAAAATATCTGACAAAAATGCCCCTGCGAAGGTTGTGCGACCGCATAATTCTGGTGCGGTCTGCACAATGAGCTTCTGCAGCTGCACATTTATCGTGCGGTCCGCATTCCTGGAACTTGGGCTTGGTACTTCGGGGCTTCTGCGGTCCGTATAAAAATGAGTATGGTCGTACTTCTGATTGTGCGGCCGCACAAATGATGCGATCCGCACTCCTTGACGTTGCACTTGAACCCAACTCTCTATTTCTTCACTTTTGTGGACCGCATAACAATCATGCCTTCAGTTGGCCGAAAGACTTCTCTCTAAATCATTTCTCTGCGGTCGCACTAGATTTGTGTGGTCCGCACTACTGGGCTTGTTGCCTTGTTTTGGTTCTTGTTTACTTTTGACTCCTTTATGAGTTGATTTTGACTTCTTTTGCTCGTTTCCCAATATTTCTGCAATCTAGCACATTTCAGTAGTTTTTGGATACCATTTAGCCTTTTTGAGCAAAAACGCAAGTAAAAGAGAGCAAATAAGCGGTCAAAATTCCTACTTATCAACTCCCCCAAACTTAAGCTTTTGCTTGTCCTCAAGCAAATAAGGCAATTCCCACCTCCACTAGAAAAAGGGATATTTCAGCTAGCCTAAGGTGAATCAATTACACATCAATTGGGACCAACAATTACCCATAACAGATATGAATTATCAACAACACAATGATTTTATCTTTTGAGCACCATACATCTAATGTGACACTAGAGCATCAAGAGTTTGACTCTATTCATCAAGGAAGCTCGCTCTTTCACTTAGGTCATCATGGATCCCAAACTCCTCCTCCTCTACTCTCCATTAGAAAATCTCACTTTAGAATGTAACACTCGAAGCAAGGATTGTGAAAAGTTTGCTCATCTCTCTCAAAAGAACGTAACAAATCCGGCTTTAAGTACCATAAGCTTTCCCCTTATATGAATCACCACTAATGTAAGATCACTCAACTTGAAATTATATAGGGCTTTTACAAGATGTAATAAAAGCTTTTGGACCAAGCTAGTACTAGTTAGAATAAAATGGTTTCATCTTTCCTTAAGCACTCCATTTTCTCTTTTCGGCTCATACTTTCTTGACTCTTTGGGTCATTTTCTTCTTCCTTGGTGGAACTAGAGAGACGTAACGTCACTTTTTCTTGATCATGATATTCATTTTTCTCCTTTTCTATTTACTCCATGCCTTTCATCATTTTTTTCTTTGAATCCCTTCAACTTTCTACCTTATTCACTTTCTTTTTTGAATTTTTCTTTTTGTTCTTTCTTTCTTTTCTTTGCCTTCACGTTTCTTCATTTCTTTCTCTTTTTTGTAACTTTTATCACTTTAAAACTCCTCGTCTCTCCCTTAAACTTATGTTTTTTTCAATTGTTTCTCAATAATGCCTAGGAAAGATCAGGTGCTAAGAGAGGGTCATTACAAAATGGATAAAGGCTTGTAACGTGGTTATTGAAAGAAAAAGGGCTTTAGCTAAAAGAGATTGACTAGTGATATCACATTGGTAGGCTATGGAAGATTTCAAATTTCAAATTTCAAATTGGATCAAGGAGAGCCTATAATCATTTTTCAAGCCAAGCTACACTTAGAATTTTGCCTAGAAACACATTCGAGGCAAGTTCTAGGCCATTAGCATGGGTACTTGGACTTGTAACTAAATATCTCACTTCTCATGCTTCTGGATTGCTAAAGAGAACGGAGTTGAGGGTCCATAAAAACCCTATATAATATTGAGAATCACAAATGGATCGATTTTAACCACTCGATGATTGCTTAAGTCAACACAAGAGTCAAAAGGGTCACAACTAGAGCTATTTTCTGCCAAGAACTTGTTTTTAACCATGCGATCATAGGTAAATTTGTTGGTACCAAGTGAAGCATGCTTGAGACCATTTTTATTAATTAATGCTACATTTTCCTGGAAATAAAAGAAAATAGACTCAATCCCTTAAGAATGTTTTCACGCCATCCATCGTTGGGAAGAGCTACCCGGTTCACATAAAATCCACCTTTGGAAAGAACCATGGTATTAAGAAAACCAAAGGCTTATTGTTCACTCAAAACGTAAAAAGAAGGTAACAAATTAAAAGGAAGCTACTAAAGTAAACAAGAAGTTATACTACTAAGGAAAAACAAACTAAAGAAGCTATGAAATAAACTACGAAAAGCAAGATAAATGAATATACAAACCAAAGTAAAATAAATATATACATAAGGGAAACTGAATATATACATCAAACTAAAGGGAAAAATATATACATACTAAAGGGATAATAAAGATAAAAGAAAAATAGTATAAGAGTTATTACATGCCAAATGTCAAATGTCAAAGTCAATTAATCAAAATAGACTACCCCTCAAATGAAAATAAGCATTGTCCCAAATGCTTAACAAAAAATAAGAATAGGGAAAGGGTAGAGAGTTACGAGAACTCCTTATGTAGTCACAGTCTGTATGGGATCATCAGCACCCTCGGTCTCTAGATATATCTCATCATCACCTAGTTGAGGGATAACTAGGTTGCTGAGCATCTAGATCATCTCCTCAGCAGTGTGTGCAGTCGCAGCTGGCTCCTCAAACTAGCTGGTTGCTGCCTCTAGTGCCTCAGGTAATTCTAGTGCTGCATGTGCTGCTAGGATTGCTGACTCCATAAGTAGGTCTAATGGTAGATCTACGACATATGTAATCTTTTCAATCTATTTTCTCAGCTTCTCCATCGACTTCTTTGATGCCTGAGACTTCCGCATCTTCTTGACCTATTTGCCCAAATACCTTAATGACCTTCCCATACGTGTCAAGAGTGTCCATAATGGTCTTCTAGTTGGCTAGAATCTTCTTCAATGTTTCCTCCACTGACGAAGGTACATGTGGCTCTATTGGGTCAGCTGGGCCTGAGGATTGTGCCGCAACAGTACTGGATATATCAGTCAGCTTTGTAGTAGCTGCTTGCATCTAGCTGTTGTGGCTCGCTAATGTCTGGGAGACTCGCAACGTAGTCTGACAATAAGTAGATGAGGTCGGCACTGATAATAGCACTGATAGTCTAGTAGTAGCAGGTGGTCTGGAAGATAAAGGTGGCGTGGCTGCTGTCCCAGTGGAAGTATCAAATGTTGTGGAAGGCTCGGTAGCTGAAGCAACAACCACTATCACTGGCTTCTCAGACTAGCCAACGGAGATAGTGGCTTTACCCTTGAACATCGGGTTTTCAGCTCCCTGGAGGTGGTACTATGAGAAAGGCTTCTTGGCCTTTACCTTGGTGTCATAATGACTTGGCTCCACCCTTTCGGGTATGGGTAGGATCTTTCACCCTTCTGGACTGCTAAAGAGATGTTGGTGGACATGATGTCACCAATTTTAATCGGATACTCAACCATAATGGTTGCCACCAAAATTGCACGGGCAAGTGGGAGGAAGTTTTCATTGAGGCATGGATAAATTCGGCTACACACGAATGTCCGCCACCCTTTTGCTTCAAAGTTTAGGGTGACTTGGACTATTGGAACCCCTGTTGTGAGCCATAGATGTGTTGACCCTCGGATTTCTAGAATCTCAACTAGCCACGAGCGAGCTGCATCACCCATAGCATTTTCGAGTATTGCACTGCATCTACTTATTCAAACCCAACATATGAGTTCAGTGCACAGGAATCAAAATGGATTTTTCAGATTTCAGACTTTTGTCACCTTGGTACCCTTTTTTATGTGAGCAACATTGGCGTAGAATTCTTTGACCAAGTTCTCATTTGCATCTATAACGGTGTGGGTGAACCATTTCCATCCTTTACACTCCTGGAATTGTCTAAGGACATCGGGGTTGTGCTTGTTCAAATCCTTCATCAAGAATTGTCGCTCAAAAGTGAGCGACCTGTGCGTCCACCATTCTATAAACTTTGCAAAGGCATTGGCACTGACAAATCTATCCTCCCATATATCTCGCCATATTGGCCTATCTAAACCTCCCACTGCAGTATCAGCCCCTCTCCCATTATCTGGGACATCATCATCATCATCATCAAAATTTATTGGAGCATGTGGGGAAGAGGGCTCAGAGTCTTGACTACCCTCGTCAAAACATCCAAAGGAGATGGCAGAAGGCGACAACTCATCAACTAGGTGGAATCTAATAGGGATTTGTTGTTATTGGCCTTCCGGCTATGCTTACGCAGAGTTACCCTCAGAAACTTCCCAGATGGGACATACTTACTGGTTTTGGAGGGTTCAGGAGCTTTGTTGGTTGTGGCTTTCTTACTTATTGCTCTTTGTATTGCTAGGGGCAAATTACTTTTGCCTCAACCTCAGCCTTGGGAGTATTATGCCCTCCCTTACATATCTTCCTTGCAACGTGATCGAACCATTGTCTGAGTGCGGACCACACTCCTTACCTGCTCCTGTGAAGACTTGCTACGGTACGCACAAAAATGAGTGCGGCCGCAGTATGAGTGTGAACTGCACAAAAATGGGTGCGGTCACAATTTGTTAAGTACTTTTGGCAAGCCAAACTTTAGAGAGCATGCATTTTTAATATTCCAGTTGTGCAACCGCAAATAGAATTGTTAGTGCGATCCACACTTTTGTGACATCTAGCCAAATTTTTCATGCACAGTTCCTGCAATGCACACCCATTCCTCCATGCACTTCAAAACCAAAGTCTATCTAATCTAAAGGATAAAAACAATAAAAATAAAAATACACATGGGTTGCCTCCCAAGAAGCGCCTGATTTAACATTACGGCATGACGTAGATTACCAATCACTTGAATGAAGAACTACCATAATGTGGCCATCATCAACCTTGCCAGGATAATGTTTAACCCAGTGCCCATTGACTCTACAAAAGCTCATCATTCTTATTTTTCAAATCTAGAGCACCAAAAGGTGTTACATTCACCACTTCAAAGGGACCACTCCATTTTGACTTCAACTTGCTCGGAAATATCCGTAACCGGGAATTGAACAAAATCACAAGATCGCCCTCTTTAAACTACTTGTTGTTGATATACTTGTCATGGAGGTACTTCATCTTCTCCTTGTAAAGGGACGAACTTGAGTAGGCATGGTACTAGAATTCATCAAGCTCATCCAAATGTGCTACTCTTAAGTTTGCAGTGACATCCCACTCATGGTTCAACTTCTTCAAATTGCACATGGGCTTATGCTCAAGTTCTACCGGAAGATGACACACCTTCCCAAGAACAGTCGATATGAAGACATTTCAATCGGCGTCTTATAGCCGTCCTATAAGCCCAAAAAGCATCATCATGTTTTCTTGACCATTCCGTCCGATTGGCATTCACAGTCTTTGACAAAATACTTTTGATCTCCAAGTTGGAGACTTCAACCTGTCCACTTGCTTGAAGATGGTAGGGGGTTGAGACTTTATGAGTGATACCATACTTTGTGAGTAAGATATCAAAAGCTCGGTTGCAAAAATGCGAACCCACATCACTAATAATGGCCCTCGGAGTACCAAACCATGTGAAGATATTCTTTTTCAAGAATGCCACCACACTTCGAGCTTCATTTTTGGGCAAAGCCATGGCTTCAACCCATTTTGACACTTAGTCCACATCTAGCAAAGTGTAACTGTTCCTACAAGAGTTTATGAACGGTCCCATGAAATCAATACCCCAAACATCAAAGATATCAATCTCTAAAATGGTGATGAGGGGCATCTCATTCTTCTAAGAAATTCCACCGGCCCTTTGGCGTTCATCATACCGCTTGACAAGCTCACTAGCTTCCTTGTAGAGAGTAGGCCAATAGAATCCACAACTCAAAACTTATATAGTCGTTCTAGCTCCACCATGGTGACCACCATACGGTGAAGCAAGCCTCAAAAATTCCTATTTTCTCTTCTTCCGACACATATCGCCGGATCACACTATCGGTACATATCCGAAAAAGATACAGCTCATCCCAATAATAGTCCAAGCAATCTCGTTTGAGATTCTTCCTTTGGTTTGAAGAGAACTCATTTGGTACAACGACGCTCACAAGATAATTGGCTAAATTTGCAAACCATGGCATTGCGGTCAATAAAACGGCTGAGAGTTGCTCGTCGGGCAATGAATCACTAATCTCAAGGCCATCATATGGCCTCTCCTTTTCCTCCAAACGGGACAAGTGGCATGCCACTTGATTTTCACTTCCCTTGTGGTCTTGAATATCTAGATCAAACTCTTGCAATAGTAGCACTCACCGCATCAACCTTGACTTAGAATCTTTCTTGATCATCAAATATTGAAGCGCTGCATGGTCAGTGTGAACAATCACCTTAGTACCCATCAAATACGGCCGGAACTTCTCCATTGCAAACACAATAACAAGTAGCTCATTTTCGGTCACTATGTAGTTGACTAGGACCTAACTCAGGGTAGGGGTAAGGTCTACGTACACACTACCCTCCCCAGACCCCACTAAGTGGGATTATACTGGGTTGTTGTCGTTGTTGTTGTTGTTGTTGTTGTTGTTGTTGTTTATGTAGTTGACTAGGACATCATTCATGGTCTTGCTAGCATAGTAGACCAGATGGAACATTTTGTTGATTCTTTGCCCCAACACCGCTCCAACTGCAACATCACTAGCGTCATACATGATCTCAAAAGGCAAGCTCCAATCCGGTGCAATGATAATAGGAGTGTCACACCTCCTTTTTATTTACTACACCCCCGAAAGGGTATAATAAAGGTGATTTATTTTCCAATTTAAAGTGACAATCAAAATGGAATTATTTAATTAAAATCAGAGTCGCCACTTGGAAAATTTATGGTGTCCCAAGTCACCGGTTGAAATCCCAAATCGAGGAAAAGAATGACTCTATTATTATAGTCTGTGAACCAGAAATCCGGGTAAGGAATTTTGTTAATCCGGGAGAAGGTGTTAGGCACTCCCAGTTCCGTGGCTCTAATACGGTCGCTTTGATCCTACTTGACTTGTTTAATTACTGATTTTAAACTTATGTGCATTTACCTTTCAATGCTTCCAATTAGGAAAATTATCTTGAAATGGGTTACGCGTACTTATACCCATTTGTTTGACGAGTCAAAAATCATGTCACGTGAACGTGTCCATGATAATAACTTTTTATTATTATTAAGAACGTTTGGCCGAAGTTGAGTGAACGCATACTCCGGTTTTGTTTTTAGAAATCGTAATCGTGTTACGCGGACGTATACACAATCAGAATTATTTTTTAAATGGCCCTGAAGGCCTTTCTACGAATATGAATCATTTTATATCTAAGTCATGAGAAACTAATACGAGGGTCATATATGATTTAATGGTGGATGGCACACCTCTAGCTATATGAATTAAACTACTTAGTAAGCTATGAAAACCCATTTATTATTAAGAAAGCTTAGTCGAAGTTGTGCGAACACATACTCCGAATTAATTTTAGAATCGAAATTATGTCACGTGAACGTGTACACAATCACGATGATAAATTCAAAACGCATCTAAAGGTTCACCTACCCGGGTGTTGACGGCCTAGCATGCTCCTAACGAATTAATTAGATGAATAATAAATATTAAAAAAATCATAATACGGTTTTCCAAAAGCTTAAATCCTTTCAATCTCGATATTTCCCATGATCCATTTGTCTTAAGAAACTTAAAAAAAAAATTGTTTTATCCCAAACCCCCACTGCCCGAAGGTGCCAAAACAAGGATGGGAACTTAGTCCCAATTTTAAACAACTAAGAATTAGTAAACTATCAAACAATCTTAACATTTTCAGGGATTCATTAATACAATGTCAAATAAAATAACTAAACAAATCAAAATAGCAAAGGAATGAGCAGAACCATTAAAGCATATCAAACAAAGTTAAACAAACAACTCACTCAAAACATATTCAAATAATTGTGTAAAAAGGGAATGAAAAAAACCTCTGTGTAAGATCACAAAGCGGTGGAGAAATGTGAAAAGATTTACCGGTGGCCTTGTAACCTCAACTCAATATCAGATCGGAACCTCAGACCGGAGCCGAAACCGTTAAATGGAAACTCATATGTCGATAACGACAATACCTCAACGTCAGGGGCGGACCCACGTGGAGTCAAGCGGGTTCATATGAACCCGCTTCATAAAAAAGAAACACTGTATGTATAGGTATATTTTTGCTGTTTTCAAACAAGTAAAGGTATAAATATAATTTTGAACCCACTTCAAACAAGTAAAATGTTTAGCCTGTTGGTTAAGAGGGTTCAAACTTTCCACATAGTCCTGCGTTCGAAACCAACTAGTCATATATGATCTCTAATTTTTTCTTTTAACCCGCTTGATAAAAATCCTGGGTCCGCCACTGCTCAACGTGCAACTGAACGGAGACTCGACCAGCAACTTCTGACGACTCGAAACTCACTGGAACACTTGAACTAAGCAAAAACAACGAAGATGAACTCCAGCTGATTTTGAAGTTATTTTCGGCTATCCTTGAGCTGGATTTTGGACTGAAACAGCAGTATTTTGAAGGTGGTTTGGCTGGTATTTGTAGCTGTTTTGCAGCTCTTTGGGACTGATTTTTTTGCTGCGTTTTTTAACGTGATTTCAACTGCTTTTCACTGAGCTCTTAAGGAGCTTCTTACATGATAGGAAATGGAGGAAGATGAAGTTTGTTATTACCTTACTCTTGGGTTTGAAGACTGATTTTTATGGATTTTTGGAGTTAAGGGGAGGTTGTTTATAAAGTGGTTGTTTGGGTATAACTGCTGCTTCCTTGGGTGTATATCTCTTGGAGCTTTTCCGATAAAGAAGAAGATCTGGGAGGTCATTTTTTTTTTTTTGCAAAAGTTGCGCTCAACTTTCTTCTTTTTGTTCTCAAAAATGGATGTCTTAAAACTCCCCTTTGCTCTGTTTTTTGCTTTTCGTTCTTTGCTCTCTTTTTTCAGATCTCCCCTCTTAAGACTCTATTTTTTTTCTCTTCTCCTTATTTTCAGACTTCAAATAGGCATCTCATTAGTGCCAAAATCCATTACCAATCTCCCTTTTCATTTTTAAACTATCCACTACCTTAGTGCCTTCTTAATTTAAAGAGCTATTGCAATTCCAACCCCACCACTATTAAAAATTTCCTAAAGTTAGTTAGATAGACAAATCATTCTATTAAACAATTCCGTTTAATATGATCCAACACAAATGACCACCTAATGAACTATAGGTGAGAAACAGTCATGGAGTTCCATTAGCTTTCTTCACCATCAATAAGAACTTCTACTGTAACATATCATCGATTATCTAAACTGTCTACTCACAAAGCAGTAGTATCAATTGGATTGAAAGTGAACTGATTTTTTCCAGATAAAACATTTTGATAACTCATGAAATATCCAACACATATTATGAGGCAGAATGCAACAGCAAGATCCTCAAATCGGACTTCAATCGGTTCTTTCAAGAACTATTGTCAAATACTTCCCGAATTAATTTAAACCTTAAAACCTATTATATTTAAATCTATATGATAACAGAATGAAGGATGATATGTGAACCTGAAAGTGAGGTTTGAATTAATTCAATTTTGAATTGTACACAGTTAGTTCTCAAATCAAAATTCAATCGCCCAAATTTTGAACCATTTTAGCTAAGGCTTAATTCATCTTCTTATCAACTAAAAAACATGAAACAACGAGCAGAAGATTGCACATGCTTAACCATTTTTCGAATACCGGAATGAAGAAAATCAACTCCTAGTCTCTATAATAAAACATAACAACTCACTAGAGAACTAAATTAATGCATCAGTGCAAAGCGTTCAATGAACAAAAAATCGATACTTCATTTCAGAATTAGAACAACAATAGCAACAAGAGTATCTATTTAATGCAGGAACACAGATTCAGTTCACAACAACTAGGAATTCAATCAAAATCCACTAAAACAGACCTAAAAGAAAAGAGAAACAATTGAACAAGGGTAACGGACCTCAAACGTCACTAAAACAGCTTTAACAATTGAATTGCAGAATAAACACCTCTTAAGTTTAAACACCAGCAACAATCGGATTTTCAAACGAGACTGCAAATCAGAACACACACGGCACGACCAGGACCTCCAATCGATGGCGAGCTCGAGTCCACTTTGACTTAGCCCTTTCTATTTAAATAAGAGTACTCGACTCCGAGAAAATGAAATCAAGCGGTTCAGGGCTGAAGTTCAGGGGTCCTCCATTTTTACTTTTTCGTTTTCTTGTGTGTTCTTTGACTGGTTTTTGGATATGGAGTTGAGATGAAGATGATGACAAGGGTGGTGTTGCATATGGAGCTAGTCGTCGGCGTCCAACCAGGCGGGGGGTGGAGGCGGTTCTTGTTGTTGTTGCTTGGTGGTCTTCGCTGGAGGCTTAGAGATGATGAAGTCGGAGTAGGCGATGATGGGGAAGGGCGATTCGGCTGGTGAACGTTGTTGCTTGGTGGTGATCGAAATGGGGATGGCGGCTGAAGTAGTGATGGGGGTCGTTTGGTGAAGATAAAGGTTGGGGGGCTGGGTATTATGGCTTAGGGATTTAGGAAATGTGGAAGGGAGATCGAAGGGGGGGGGGGGCATTTCGTTATGGGCGGATAACCGGGTCGGGTCTCAGGCATTGGGCAGGTTAAAGGGCTGGTTTTGGATAGGTTGGAGAAATTTTAGTTTGGGCTTAGAAGAATTAAGTTAAAGATGGCACAAATCCGATTTCTTTCTATTTATTGTGTTATTTGCCTTTTCTTTTATTTCCTGAAAATTTTAAAAACAAAAAATACAACCTAGATTAATTCTTAACCAAATTATCCTTAAAATATTAATTGACTCTAAGTAGTCATTATCACAAATAACTAAATATTGTATTAAAAGAAAATCACACAATTCTAAAATTTAAATATTAAAATGCAAAGTACGTTTTTTTTTTTGTGATTTTTCATTTTTTGTAAAATATGTAATTTACTACTTAACTCAAGAATTGTAAAATTATATCCTAAATTTAAAAAATGTAACCTAATTTTGTATATTTCCAGTAACTTAGACAAAATAAACATGCACAGGCAAATACAAACAATAACAGAAAATATCAACATATCTCACAAGACTTCAAACAATAAAGAAAACAATTTTGTTTTGATTTTTATGGGAGTAATTCATGTGAGGCAAAAATCACGTGCTCACAGCTGCCCCTCTTTGCCCGTAAATATGAAGAGTTTTTGCGCAAAGACAAAGTGGGCAGATACGAGCTATTTTTGCCCATTTGAATACTCCATGTGAAGCATTTTTTGAAATACTTGACCAAACCTTTGCTTCAAAGGTTTCCTACATATCCTTGGTTAAAAAGGAATCAGGTCAATATAGTTCGGGAAATTTTGGTAGCTGGGACTACCATGAAGTTGTGGTTTACTGTTGTTGCTGGTGCTACTGCCGAACCCTCATTACACCATGCTACAAGAAAAAATAAAGAAGCTAGACTAAATGATAGTCTATGAATTACAAAATCCTATCTAGACCTTCAAACTCATTCCTGTGTTTTTAGTTGCCTTGTTGTCTTGTATTCTCTTATAGCAATTCCTTTGTTGCTGCCTTGCACCGACTTCTTGACTTGAATTGTATTCCTCCCCTCTCCAGGTGGACTCTTAACTTCAAAACTTTAAAAGATGCACCTCTATTCTCCAAGCAGGCTCCTGACTTCAAAAACTTTAAAAGATACACCTCTATTCTCCAGGCGGGATCCTGACTTCAAAAACTTTAAAAGATACAACTCTATTCTCCAGGTAGGCTCCTGACTTCAAAAACTTTAAAAGATACACCTCCGTTCTTCGGGCGGGCTCCTGACTTCAAAACTTAAAAAGACAACGCCTCCGTTCTCCGGGTGGGCTCCCGACTTCAAAACTTAAAAAAATAACGCCTCTGTTCTCCAGGCAGGCTCCCGACTTCAGAACTTAAAAAAATAACGCCTCCGTTCTCCAGGCGGACTCCCGACTTCAAAACTTAAAAAGATAACGCCTCTGTTCTCCAGGCAGGCTCCTGACTCCAACAACTTAAAAAGATAACGCCTCCGTTCTCCGGGCGGGCTCCCGACTTCAACACTTTAAAAATGTCTTATTTTGTTACTTGGCATTGTTTTTCCTTTGCATCTTGAACCATTTTCCCCTAAAGCTTGAATTATCTTCCTTCGAAACTGCTTTCCCTTAAATCATGTGTTGTCGTGCTTTCCTTTGAAACTTGAGTTGTCATCCTTCAAAACTGCTTCTCCTTAAAACTTTAGTTTTCTTCCCTGTTCTGTTTGGTGTTTGCCTTTCCTCACGGTGGGTTCCTCCAAAACAACCGAGATTTTCTGCCCATGTTTCAATCATAGAAAGAATCTCGTTAGTTTAAAATGTGGTGGTTGGTTGTGATGCTCTTGCTGGAGATGGTTTTTTTCTTTGCTCCTTTCCTTACTCCGTTTCATCCAACTGCCTTGAACTTGGTTGAAAAATTTCGACCTTTTGTGTCTCACATGAATCCCCAATCACGTCCATTTTCCCCACTCTGTGTATATGTTGCTCTTTCTTGACTTGTCCACTGGCCTTGGCCTTGAGGTCTGTTGCTCCTTTACTGACATGGAAACTGATTTCCATTCGAAGACCTTGCTAGTTCCTTGACTAAGCCCTTCCTTTATAAAGCTTAACCCAGAAAATACTTTTCTTCATTTGAATCCGATACCTTCTATCTTGTTGTACTTCTCCTAGACCGTCATCTACCCAACCTTTGTGTTTCAACTGATTCCCAAAGCATTTTGATTATTACCAACTTCAGTGTGCATGTTGCTTTTTCCTTATTTAAGCCACTGGCTTTGGCCTTGAGGTTTGTAACCTTTGATTTCTGCTTGAGGTGTCTTTCTTGTCACTGGTCCACCCTTTTTGTCAATCTCATCACAGAATATACCTTTGATCCATTCACCTAACATCCTCCATCTGTCTCATTCTCCATGAATTGATATGGACCAAACCTTTGTATTTTGCAGGGATCCCACATCATGTTGATTATTACCAGCTTAGTGCGCTAGTTGTTCTTTCCCGACTTATCCCACTTTGATGTACTAGCACAGATCTTGTCTTGTGCAATTGGAAAGCTGATGGCAGATTTTGAAGTCATTTCTCACTTATTCTGACCAAACAGACTCAGGAAGAGGAAATGAACAAGATAAAAGGAACAGAGTAAAGGACAAATGAAAGAGATGATTCCTAACAAGAAAAACTATAAAGTGGAAACCTATTGGACGTGGATACCAATTCTAATGGACATGAAATGCACATGTGGCCTATTCTGTCAAGCAATTTTGATGTTCAGCTCTTGTGGTCCCCTTAAACCGTAAAATTGGGCTTTGATTCTCCGTCGTTAATCATCTTTCACAATCTCTCTCCGGTGATTTCCCATCGGATTCTCAATCCTTATTCGACTTGTAGTGCCCGAAAGGTTTTCACTATCAAGCCTCTATCATTTTGGTCTTTCTCTCAACTTACAGTCGCCTCAAGGTGCCCGTGAGGGTTTTCACCAATAAAACTCTCTTATTTTTTATTTCTCTCAGCTTCTGTCGCCTTTCGGTGCCCGTAAAGGTTTTCACCAATAAGACTCTCTCATTTTTCATTTTCCTTGTTTGGACCAAAGTGTTGTCCCTGATGTGATTCACCTTTACTTGCTTGACTTGGCATCTCTCGAATATTGATTAGAAGGTCTTTCATTGGACCGTAATGTAGGCTTTTGGATAGGGTTAGAGAGAAAGAGTATTGAAGGCTCAAAACAAATCAACTTAGGTTAAAATTACAACATTCGGAACCAGATTTCTTACAATAATCACAACTTCTACCCCAGTTTCTTTCTTCGGGACTTTTGGATTTTTATTTTGGTGTGACTGAACCTCAGAGAGAGGCTGCCTACGTATCCTTTCGGAATCAAGTCGAACGTAGTTCTTACAAATTCCTTGTTGTTATAGTTTTCCTTTTCACTTATTTATTATTTTCTTTTTCTTTTTCTTTGTCTCTTTCTTTTCTCTTTTGTTGTTTTGTTTTTTTCTTTTTCTTATCTTTCATGCTTGTGTTTCTAATCTTCGCTACTGATTACAAATGAGAGGTATGAAAGAAAGCAAATAAGGCTCAAAGGGGTAACGAAGGATAAAGTGTTTAGATAGCAGAATAAAATTCCTTCATCATTCCAATCTTCAAAACATGTCAAGCACAAACAACGCGATTAAACAAACATTTGTGTCATCTTTTGATTGTGCTAGACTTGATAGTTATATCCACGAATTTGTTTTCTTCATCTGTTGAATGCAAAGCGCCATTGGGAAACACTCTCACTCTCATTATCTCGCCAATTTTGGGTAAACTTGTCCTTAGTTTCAAACCGATGCGATACGAAACATAAGGTTTCTTTATATTCTATCTGCCCCAGTTTTACGTGGTTCGGGTTTCAAATGATCTCAAACTTGTTCTTATTTCCCTTTAAGTGTCCCATGATTAACCTTTAAGATTAGGCCTAGAACTATGCATGCATGTCACGTCACTAGAACCATCATGAAAAGAACTATAAAGAGAAGAGAACTAAACAAAATAAAATTGACAGAAAACAAGACATTGCATTGGCTGATGAAAATAGTTCGCACAACCAGACAAGCAAACTAAAATAGGGTTATAACCCTTAGGACAAACCTAGACAACTCTAAATGAGATATTACGACAAAATCAAAAGATGGAAGGGTCTGATTTACAAGAAAATATCCAAGTTACAACCCTTAAATAACCTGGACAAATAGAAATGACAACAAACTAAGCCACCAAAACTCCTCCCTGGCAAGCCAAAGATAGAGCATCTTTCCAATCACCAAACTCAATATCTTAGCCACTGACTTCTGCATCAGCATTTCCAAGACCATTACACACTTCAATATCATCAGCTTTAGTCAATATATCTCCAAGAGGATTCGCACGCTCTTTGTTACGGTTGTTGATCAAAATCACCCCTTCGTGAATCATTCTTTCTATTTCTTTCTTCAAAGAACGACAATTCTCAATGCTATGCCTTTGGACATAAGAGTGGTATATGCATCGTACTGTAGGATCAAAACCTTTTGCATGTGGGTCTGGAGTATAACCGAGGAGTGGCTCAATCAGGCCAGAACGCTTTAGAATTTCAAACAAGCTTGCATAAGATTCTCCGAAAGCATTCATTTTTTCTAGTAGTCTTTTTATTTTATTATCTAGCCTCGGTTGGAATCTTCCGCGGATAGGTGATTGATACGCCGGATGAGATATTTGTGGCAGAGGCGCGGACCATCGTAGGCCTGAAGCATATGGTGGTGCAACGTGGACAAGATATCTGGGATGTGATGTATGATTTAGGGGCTTTCGTGGAGAGAAATATTGGTCGGGAGAATTAAAAGGAAATCCACGGGGTCGATATAGAGGCTGAAGGCATCTAGCAAGAACAACCGTTGGACTTTGTCGTTGGTGGGGCTCTACAACATCTTTTCTTTCCATGGGAAGATTATCCCGAGCAACTTGTTCGCTCCATCTGAGCCAGAATTTCCCAAAACCTTCTTTAGGTTTCTCTTCTATCTGAGATATGGATGAGTGATTCGGGACAATGTCTGTATTATTCTGAAAGTGTCGCACAAAATCCTGAGCCATGTCGTCCCACGTATGCCACTTACCAACATCTTGACGATTATACCATTCCAAGGCTGCCCCAGTCAAGCTTTTTCTGAAGTACGCCATTAGCAAATCATCTTTCTTGCCAACATTCCTCATTTTCTTGCAATATTCCCTCAGATGGACTACCAGATCTTCACACTCCTCATTCAGGTTAAACTTTGGCACTTTAAACCTTGCGAGCAGGCGGACGTCAGGGAGTGTACACAACTCTTGATAAGACAAGCCGCCTTGGTCTCTCGTCCCTTGCACGCTCTTTAAGAATTGTCATATGTTCTTCAGTCTCTCAGAACCTGGAGGAAGAGTGATGGAGATACTGGGGTGATTGGAAGATGCCACAGTTTGGGTAAAGACAACATCTGAGAAACCAGGTGGTGGCAGTATTGGTGCCTTCCCAATCATCCAAGCCTGATACATATCTGTTGTGTGTTGTCTTAACATCCTCACCTTATCAGCCAAGCTTGTGTCCTGTTCAACCAACTGCTTTGGGTTACTAATATCAACCACCCCAATTTTGTTGTTATCCGCCATCACCAGTTGGATTTATATTATGGAGAGGATTTACTTCGATAACCACAAACCAACCACCTGCCTGGAATGAAAGCCAAATGAACAAAATAAAGGCATCTCGGCGGGGCTTTTAACAGATAAGCAAACACGCATTAGGGATGCAATGCACCTAAGCAGTTAACCATTTCTATTATGCTTTTTCTTGTTTGCTTGCGTCATCCCGACTTTTCCTAATTGTGACCTCTCCTTTTATTGTCACTCACGCCCTTTTCTTTTATTTTATCTTTTTTTTTATTTTTTTTAAAATTTCATAATAGTTGAACCCGATATGGGTTGCTTACGTATCCCACATCCACTGAGAATCAAACTTATGTAGTTCTGCCTAATAAAACAAACTATTCTTGAAAGAAAGACACAACCTTTTTTTTCATCGGCAAATAAAACCAACTATTTTTTTTTAACACAACTCTTTTTTTTTTCTTTTTTCATTGGCAAATAAAACAAGCTATTTTTGAAAATAGAACTTTTTTTTTTATTGGAAAAAAAATAAAATATTTTTGAAAACAATTTTTTTTTCATTTTTCCCAAAAAAAAAAAAAATTGGCTAGAGTTTCGACACTATATTTTTTTCAAAACAGGCGATTAACTCTTTTTACCCTGATACTGCTATTTTCCTAAATTTTTCTTACAAGATGGTCAACATGCAAATCAGAAGCAAATGAATGCACAAGTAGCAAGTAGGATGCATCATATTGGTCTTTATATTTTGGGTACACCTGTCCTAGACAGACCCAACCCCTGTGTTGATTCTCCAAAGTCAAATGTACATGATGCAGACAAACGTTTCTACTAGGGATCCGGTGTGAGGCTTTGTTATTCTAGGTTTAAAACCTTGGGTTTATTATTCTAGACCTGGCTTACCCGAGCGGACATCTCGAGCCAAAGCGGGGGTAACGTATCGGGAGCACGAAAGTCAGCCCGGCCTAGTTACTTGACCCAACCTCGTTCTATTTGGTTTAACTTCTAACAGAAACCGGGCTGCGCGAACGTATGCACCATTTTAAGAAGACTCAGAGGGGTGGTGTAAGAAGACAATTATATACAATTCAACAATATTAAAGCGGTAAAAAGATAGCATTTTAGCACAAAGGTTCACAAAAATACAATAACATCAATAATAAATAAGCCAAGTAAAAATCATAAAACAAGCTCGAATTCTTGAACCCTGAACAAAAAATTATGGGTTCTGGTCCCCAGCAGAGTCGCCAGAGCTGTCACACCTCCTTTTTATGTACTACACCCCGAAAGAGTATAATAAAGGGAGTTATTTTCCAATTTAAACTAACAATCAAAACGAGATTATTTAATTAAAATCAGAGTCGCCACTTGGGAAATTTATGGTGTCACAAGTCACCGGTTGAAATCCTGAATTGAGGAAAAGAATGACTCTGTTATTATAGTCTGCGAACCAGAAATCCGGGTAAGGAATTCAGTTAACCCGAGAGAAGGTGTTAGGCACTCCCGAGTTCTGTGGTTCTAGCACGGTCGCTTTGATCCTACTTGGCTTGTTTAATTACTGATTTTAAACCTATGTGCATTTACCTTTCAACGCTTTCAATTAGGAAAATTATCTTGAAACGGGTTACGTACGTATACCCATTTGTTTGGCGCGTCAAAAATTATGTCACGCGAACATGTCCATAATTAATAACTTTTTATTATTATTAAGAAAGTTTGGCCGAAGTTGAGCGAACGCATACTCCGATTTTGTTTTTAGAAATCATAATCGTGTTACGCGGACGTATACAAAATCACAATTGTGTTTTAAATGGCCCTGAAGGCCTTTCTACGAATATGAATCAATTTATATCTAAGTCATGAGAAACTAATACGAGGGCCATATGTGATTTAATGGTGGATGGCACACCTCTGGCTATATGAATTAAACTAATTAGTAAGCTATGAAAACCCATTTATTATTAAGAAAGCTTAGTCAAAGTTGCGCGAACGCATACTCCGATTTAATTTTAGAATTATAATTATGTCATGCGAACGTGTACACAATCACGATGATAAATTCAAAACGCGTCTAAAGGTTCGCCTACCCAGGTGTTGACGGCCTAGCATGCTCCTAACGAATTAATTAGATGAATAATAAATATTTAAAAAATCAAGTAAAGGAGTAACATAATAAGGTTTTCCAAAAGCTTGAATTCTTTCAATCTCGATATTTCCCGTGACCCATTTGTCTTAAGAAACTTTAAAAAAAAAAAAATTTATCCCAAACCCCCACAGCCCGAAGGTGCCAAAACAAGGATGGGAACTTAGTCCCAATTTTAAAGAATTAAGAATTAGTAAACTATCAAACAATCTCAACATTTTTAGGGATTCATTAGTACAATGTCAAATAAAATAACTAAACAAATCAAAATAGCAAAGGAATGAGTAGAACCATTAAAGCATATCAAACAAAGTTAAACAAACGACTCACTCAAAACTTATTCATATAATTGTGTAAAAGGGGAATGAAAGGAACGTCTGTGTAAGCTCACAAAGCGGCGGAGAAACGTGAAAAATGAGATTTAGCGGTCGCCTTGTAACCTCAACTCAAAATCAGATCGGAACCTCAGACCGGAGCCGGAACCGTTAAATGGAAATTCATCGGTCGATAACGACAATACCTCAACATGCAACTGAACGGAGACTCGACCAGCAACTTCTGACGACTCGAAGCTCACCGGAACACTTGAACTAAGCAAAAATAACGAAGATGAACTCAAGCTGATTTTGAAGTTATTTTCGGATATCCTTGACCTGGATTTTGGACTGAAACAGTAGTATTTTGAAGGTGGTTTGGCTGGTATTTGTAGCTATTTTCCAGCTCTTTGGGACTGATTTTTTTGCTGCATTTTTTAACGTAATTTCAACTGCTTTTGACTGAGCTCTTAAGAAGCTTCTTACATGATATGAAATGGAGGAAGATGAAGTTTGTTGTTACCTTTCTCTTGGGTTTGAAGACTTATTTTTATTCCTTTTTAGAGTTAAGGGGAGGTTGTTTATAAAGTGGTTGTTTGGGTGTAACTGCTGCTTCCTTGGGTGTATATCTCTTGGAGCTTTTCTAATGAAGAAGATGATCAGGGAGGTCATTTTTTTTGTTTTGCAAAAGCTGCGCACAACTTTCTTCTTTTTGCTCTCAAAAATGGATGTCTTAAAACTCCCCCTTGCTCTGTTTTTTGCTTTTCATTCTTTGCTCTCTTTTTTTCAGATCTCCCCTCTCAAGACTCTATCTATTTTCTCTTCTCCTTATTTTCAGACTTCAAATAGGCATCTCATTAGTGCCAAAATCCATTATCAAACTCCCTTTTTATTTTTTAAACTATCCACTACCTTAGTGTCTTCTTAATTTAAAGAGCTATTGCAATTCCAACCCCACCACTATTAAAAACTTCCTAAAGTTAGTTAGGTAGACAAATCATTCTATTAACAATTACTTTTAATATGATCCAACACAAATGACCATCTAATGAACTATAGTGAGAAACAGTCATGGAATTCCATTAATTTTCTTCACCAGTAATAAGAACTTCTACTTTAACATATCATCCATTATCTAAACTGCCTACTCACAAAGAAGTAGTATCAATTGGATTGAAAGTGAACTGATTTTTTCCATATAAAACATTTTGATAACTCATGAAATATCCAACACAGATTATGAGGCAAAATGCAACAGCATGATCCTCAAATCGGACTTCAATCGATTCTTTCAAGACCTATTCTCAAATACTTCCCGAATTAATTTAAACCTTAAAACCTATCATATTTAAATCCATATGATAACTGTAAGGTCCCGGAAATTTTCGCTAAGTAATTTAAGATTTTGTGGTGTCACGTAGGCTTATTATAATTTTTTATGTGCTATTAATATGGTGTATATCCATTGGAATTGGTAAATATGTGTATAAGCCTTAATGTAAGTAATTTGGGGTCCAAGGAAAGGCCTAGGTCTAAGAAAAATTGGAAAAGTCCGTGATAGGCTAAAATTCCCAATGATCTTGCACTAGTCCACACTTTGAACGAGTATATATAAATATCTATAAGGTTTTAGGTGATAGATAACCTATCAAATGAAAGGCCTTTTAGTCTAGTTTCCAACGCTTCGAACCGTTCATCATTTGGACATTCCTACGCAAAGTTATGATCAAATTACCAAAAGCTGGAACGAATGATATTCTGCGTGAAATCTGCGATCGCAGATTTAACTTTGTAGACCGCAGATCCATTCTGCAATCGGAGAATGGTCGCAGAATGAGGTAGAATAGCCCAGTTCTGGGCAACGAGTTTTGCGACAAATCTATGGCCCGCATACCCATTCTGCGGTCGCATGGAGGCTTAATTTTCCAATTTTTATAACCCGGCCCCATTTTGATATATAGCCTTTGGAGCTTCATTTGGGGTCATTTTCTACTGATTTTAGAGAGAGGTGAGAGCATTTTAAAGAAATAAGGAGGAGCCCAACATTTAAATCATTCAAATCTTGCATCAATCATCAAGAAACAAAGAACCTAATCACAAGTTTTTCATCTAAGAGGTAAGATTCTATACCCTAGGTTTTAATTTTGAGTTGGAGTATAAGATGGGGTATTGAGGTATGATTATTGGGTGTAATACTATTATGTATACATGCATGTACAACTTAGGTTTATGGGAAGATTGTTTAACATAAATAAGTAAAGATTGGGTTAGAGAGTGAAGAAAATCTTGAAAAGGAGATTTGAAATCAAGACGCCAAATTAGTATTTGATAAAATGCTCAAATGAGGTAGATTATGAACATCTTCTTAATTTGTGTTCAATTTTGCTATGTATCAAAATAGATTAAAGTTGCTAGAATTTCCAGAATATCGTAGTAATTAAAGGAAAGCTCAATAAAGGTAAGTATGGCTAAAACCCCCCTTTTATTAGAAATTGAGCTCCGTTATTATTTACGAAAGTATGATAAGAGTTGAATTGGTTAGTGTATTGATTGATATTATGCATTAATTGATTTGCAATTATCTATACATATACATAAAGGATGTGCCTCAATGTGAATAATGTACCATTCTTGGTAATTAGAAAAGGATGAAAAAGTATAATTATGTGTTGAAATACTTGGGCTATAAGCCAACATCGAAATAAAGAATTATTCATGCTAGCTATGTGCTCACTTACTTGTGATTGCAACTTGAATTATTTTGTGGTATATGTGTCTATGATCACAACTTGTTACATGAATATTGAAAAGAGAAACGATGTGATGATGGTGGCCTTGGGTGCCAAGGAATTGATATAATATGTGTGAAATAAAGATTCAAAGGTATTGACTAATGAGAAATGAGTAATGCCTAGGCAAGTCGACCTAGCCGATCGGTTCGTGATCGGACACCATGCTGCACACATGGTGGTAGTGTGCCGGTATTATTCCGAATAAGGGAAAATGAAATATTGATTGAGAGTAATGCCTCCAATGAGGTGACCTAGCCGATCGGGTCGTGACCGGACTCCACTCAAGATGGCGGTGGTATTGAGAACATTGGTGAACATGTGACGGAAATGCCCTAATCTAAGTTTTGGAAATTGTATGAAAGGTTTTATGAATTGCATCTTTGATATACCCATGTTATTTATTTGTATCTGTTTGATAGTTATTTCTAGTAAAATTGTATTTAGTTATACATACCAGTACAATTCAAATGTACTGACGTCCCTTTTGCCGGGGGTGCTACATTCGTGTTATGATTGTAGGTGGCTCTATAGCAGGTACTCCAGTCAACCGACAGTAGCACCTCCTCCACTTTTCGTCAGCTGCATTGGTGAGCCGTTTTTCTCTTGGGGCCCTGCATGGCTCATGCCACTTTTATTCCGGAGTCTATTTTAGTATTTGTGTAAGGTATAGCCGGAGCCTTGTTGCTGGCATTTCCATATTACTCTTTAGTTGTATTTAGAGGCTCCGTAGACAGGTTGTGGGTAGTGTTGGTTATTGAAAATTAAAATAGAAATATTGATGTTTGGCAATGATGTATATAACTTGTAATACCTTTAAAGTGGCGAATGAAGTTGCTAATGAAAATGAAATGGAAATCGTTAATTATATGTTGATAGAATTTGATTAATGGAGTCCATCTCCTATTTATTCATGAGTTAGTTTGGGTAGAATGAGACCTAACAGGCTTGCTCGGTCGGGTTTACTCGGTTGAGCGCCGGTCGTGCTCCTCGGATTTTGGGGCGTGACAAACTTGGTATCAGAGCCTAAGGTTTTAAAGTTTCCTAGGATGTCTCGGAGCCGTGTCTAGTAGAGTCCTTCTTATCGGTGTGTTGTCGACCACATCTATAAGTCGGAGACTATTCAGACATTTAGGAATTTCACCCTTCTTTGATACTCCAATCGTGCAATAGAGCCCAAGTTAAGGAGCTAATTTCCTCTCTAATTCTTATTCTCAAGATTGGTAACCTTGATGCCATAATCCGCGAATTTGAAGCATGTAAGGAAGGATTGATCCCACCATTGAGTCCGAGTGGATTGCCCAAGGACTTGTTAGGAGAATGTACTGAGATATGGATAGATTCGTATAACATATCACTAAGAAGGGAGTGTCCTTGTCCCTATTGATGTCTCTGCACCATCATATCATGTGGTATGTCAGCATGTTACCTACATACGTTAGAGATGTGGAGTCGAGGGGTATCGATTAAGCTATTTCCCTATCAACCTATCGTCGTTAAGTGAGTCAAATCAGAATTTCTACTCATTGTATATGTACATCCATATTGAAGAGTTCTCATAAACGTAGTCTTAACAAGGTGTTGAATAACAAAACATTGCGTGTATCGACTCTTTTGAATGAGATGCACTATTCATGAATCTACTCCCTTATGAATTCTTTTATTTACATTCTTGTGGAACTAAGTTTTATAATTATGCCCTTGAATTGAGTTATAACTGTAGGATTGATATTTCCTACTTGCTTTTCCTAAATTCTCACCAAGGTACTATATCCGATGAAATTCTTAAAGAATCTTTTTATTTAATTGGACAAAATCTACTTTCTTGTGCCTCTACATGCACCATTGTAAAATTTACCTATGTGGTGCCAAGTTCCATGCAAAGCATCCCAGCATTGTGATCCTTCTCGAGTCACTCTTTTACTCAGTTATGTATATGGCTTATAAGATTTGAACAATCAATCTACTCTCTTGAGAATAACATCATGAAAGATTCTCACTGCCTAGTAACATAAGAGCATACCTTAACACCTATCAAGTGAGTACATGTCAATCGAAATGGTCACCGTGTGCATAAAGTCTCTCTGAAAATTTGGGGGTTCTCACATCCTAGTCATAGGAAGATATTTTGCCTCCATAACTTTCGTGTCCACTTGGGACATCCCGCAATTGGAAGCTCACTTTTTCCTATTTTTATAGTTGCCCGTGGCATGGTCGTATACTGCAATTGGGAGCTAATATAGCAGAAACATGTCCAGCTCATAACAAATGTTTATCTTCTCTTTACACCTCCAACGTGTGTTAATTTTCTCATGTAAAAATCGATGAAGAACTCACTATGAACATCTGCAAACCCTCCATGATTATTCTATACTATCTCATTGGATTCCCATACCACTTTAAGTTCATCAAGGGTTGATAGCATGTCGCAATTGCTGAAATTGAATGATCTCTTTCCGATAATGGATTATCTACACTTGTGCTAGTCCAACGATCTGCTTATCAGTCTAAGTCTCGCCTTTTGGTTTTGGGTTGGCCAGTGAGAAATACACCTAGTAACACATTCGTATGTCAAAACCTTTCTGTCAGTCAAGTCTTATAGCATCTCCCCATATGGATTGTAATGGCTGGTTGTATAGAAGTGTGCGGTAATGCTTAATTATGAAGTTGAGTTTCCGAACACAATTGAATTTTTGAATTCTAGAGCTATAAATATCGTGACTTCATAAAGAGATCTTCTTTCAAGAAAAAAGAGGGGTAGATTCTCGTAATCGCTTTGTATTACCACCATTCTTAGTGGTTACAGTGTAGAGGTTACTTCCATAAAGCTCTCTCACCTTCTGTGATTTGTCTTGCATCTTGTGTTGTTTACCCGCAATCTTCAATGTTATATCATCTCAATGTCTCGACTAGTTATCCAACTATATGATATGATTTAATTAACCTCACTATTATGTACTCTACAAGCGCCTTGAGAATGGGAAAATTTCTCCTTTCCTACAAACTTCTAATGTCTTCAACTTGGCTTATGCTCGTTGGTTCTAAATGGTTCTCATTAGTTTTGCCACCCTATTATCTACTTCATCTGATAACTCCCATTGTAGAATTCATTTATGTTTCATCGCATCAAAGAGGAAGTCTTGTATAATTAAGGATGAGGACATGTTCCTTTTTGTCAGGATAACAAGATATTGCTCGCACTTTTTATGAGACTTTTTCCTAAGCAATCATCTACCTTCTCCTCTTATCCATCTGACCAGATAGCCCAGTTTACTTCTCCGAGATAAATGCATTAAAACATATCATTCTTTCGAACTTATCTGTGTGGACACTTTGAGGTCTTGTTTTATGCCAACTCGTAATGGTTTTAAATACTTCCTCGCCATTTTTATCAATTTTCTAGGACTACTAAGGCTTGTCTCATGGGTTTCAGAAGTAATGACCTTCCTTTAAGCCCAGGCTAAAATTTCTCTGATTTCAAACCAAAGTGCATCCCTCTTTCCAAAGTCTTAAATGGGTCGGATTGGATGGGTACGTGGACTTCTTCTAGCTCGACTTCTAGAATAATTGACTATATCAGTTTCATGTGAGGATAGTTTTGCTACCCTTGGTATTACACCTCCTTAGGAGGATAGGAGTGTCATTTGTCTTTCTCTCTGGAGCATCATGTTAACCATTAGAATGCCTCTAACCAGTACATGATTTCATCCCAACATTTAGTTGTCCGAGCTATGTAGTTTTACTTGAGAAAAGGATGAGATTAGATGCCTTCAGATTTTTGCACATATCATGAGCATATCGATTTGAAAGACAAGTTTGGTCATATCTTTAGTTCCCTCATATATGATCAATTATCAGGTAGGGTTAAGCTGTCTGAAATATGATAATCTCATAAGCGTTCAACTTCTTTTCATCCTCACATGCTTGTAGCATAGATTTCGTGTTTAAAGTAATGTTAAGAGTGTAATTCAACTGCATGTATTTTGAAAACTGTATCACATTCAAGGTTCCAGAGTATTCTTATTCTTGATAAACGGATTTTTCCCTACACTCTAGAAAACGAGTGGTTCACGTACTCGAGTGTTCCTCCATAGTGGTTCCTATTGACAATGTATGAGTTACCCCTTTGACTTATTGTCTAATAATTGGTGTCTTCACAATAATTAACCACGTCAGTATTGTTAGTAGTAACCTTCTGTTTCTCTTAGCATATAACCTCATGAAATGCTCTGCTCAGCACATTAATGGATTCCTGAATAACTCCAACCTGATCTTGAACTCTGTTGTTCCTCACTGTATTAGATCCATTGGGTATTGTAAGTTCAGACGAGTCAAAGATGAAGCCTCATAGTGTGATCATATATATATTGGATAGTTAAATTTTTGGTCATTTTATGATAGCACATCTTAGAGTAATTGTTGAAGGCCATCAAGGGTTTAGTGTGAGTGTTCGCCTAGAGATTTAGAGTTTTAAGGATGAGCAGGCTATTCTCCATATTTTCCCCTGAAGATGTTATGTGATTTAATAATAAAGGTGATATAAGTGTATTCCACATTAGGTTACACTAGGAGTATGATATTCCCCCTAACTGTTCCTCATGTACTTTGTGTTTCCATATGTTTATGTCTACGAAGGTAGTGATAAAAGAGGGGTGTGAATTGATTTGATTGAACTATATGATCACGGTAATATCCTATATGATGCACTACTGGCAAGAATCATCGTGGCTTGACTTCATATGGATTGCTGATTGAAATGAAATTATATTCTTGTTGATGAACAACTTTGTGATTACATTAACGGCCGGTAAGGACTATTATGAACACATGATTGTTTGGTTACTATGAAATGACATTCTTGATGGTATGATGCCATGTGATGGAATTGTGGGTTGTTTTTGTTACCATTAATTGCAATATCTGGTGGAATGTAAATTGTACAATGGAAATTATTAGAGGTAAAATCAATGGATAATTAACTCATGCGATGTGTCTATCTGTCATCCTTGTTATGTATGTTCGGGAGTTAATATTATTTCCGAGAATGTGTCATGATAGAGCTTGTAAGTTGAGAAGGTCATCTGGAAGGCTGAAAGTGTCGTGAAAGGAAAATATTTTTTCTTGATTGAATATCAATTAGTTTTGACTTGAAAGGCACCATATAGGTGTTTTGATCTAAAACTGTGCAGTCCATGTTCTAGTATCCTTATGATAATGTAGTGCTTGTAATATTGGGATTAGGATTGTTGATATATACATTGTGGTGCTCTATCTAGTTGTGGATGTGTTGTTAAGATGATTTTGGTGATTCTCTGGCAGGTGGATAGGCGTAGTTACAAAGGAGACTCTGCCGAAATTTCTAAAAAAATTAGGAGTTAGTCAAAATTTATGGTCTTGAGGTAGGGGAGAAAAGACATTTATTATATTAAGTGTTTAATTCGGAATCCCTCATTCGAGGACAAATGATCCTGGGGGGGGGGAGAATGTAAGGCCTCGGAAATTTTTGCTAAGTAATTTAGGATTTTTGTGATATCACGTAGGCTAATTATAATATTATTATGTGCTATTAATACGGTGTAAATCCATTGGATTTGGTAAATATGTGTATAAGTCTTATGGTAAGTAATTTGGGGTCCAAGGAAAGGCCTAAGTCTAAGAAAAATTGGAAAAGTCCATAATAGGCTAAAATTCCCAATGATCTTGCACTAGTCCATACTTTGAATGAGTATATCTAAATATCTATAAGGTTTTAGGTGATGGATAGCCTATCAAATGAAAGGTCTTTGAGTCTAATTTTCAACGCTTCAAACCGTTCATCATTTGGACATTCCTACACAAAGTTATGATCAAATAACCAAAAGCTGGAAACAATGCGATTCTGCGATCGCAGATTTCACTCTGCGGACCGCAGATCCATTCTGCGATCACACAATGGTCGCAGAATGAGGCAGAACAGCCCAGTTCTGGGCAATGAGTTTTGCGGCAAATCTATGGCCCGCATACCCATTCTACAATCGCATGGAGGCTTAATTTTTTAATTTTTATAACCCGATCCCATTTTGATATATAGCCTTTGGGGCTTCATTTGGGGTCATTTTCTACTGATTTTAGAGAGAGGTGAGAGCATTTTAAACAGAGAAGGAGGAACCCAACATTTAAATCATCAAACCTTGCATCAATCTTCAAGAATCAAAGAATCCAATCACAAGTTCTTCATGTAAGAGGTAAGATTCTATACCCTAAGTTTTAGTTTCGAGTTTGGAGTATAAGATGAGGTATTGAGGTATGATTATTGGGTGTAATACTATTATGTATACATGCATGTACAACTTAGGTTTATGGGAAGATTGTTTAACATAAATAAGTAAAGATTGGGTTAGAGAATGAAGAAAATCTAGAAAAAGGGGCTTTGAATCAAGACGTCCAACTAGTATTTGATAAAATGCTCCAATGAGCTAGATTATGAAAATCTTCCTAATTTGTGATCAATTTTGCTATGTATTAAAATAGATTGAAGTTGCAAGAATTTCCGGAATATCGTAGTAATTAAAGAAAAGCTCAAGAAAGGTGTGTATGGCTAAAACCCCCTTTTATTAGAAATTGAGCTCCGTTATCATTTACGAAAGTATGGTAAGAGTTGAATTGGTTAGTGTATTGATTGTTATTATGCATTAATTGATTTTCAATTATCTATACATATACGTAAAGGATGTGCCTCAATGTGAATAATGTACCATTCTTGGTAATTAGAAAAGGATGAAAAAGAACAATTATGTGTTGAAATATTTGGGCTATAAGCCGACATCGAAACAAAGAATTATTTATGCTAGCTATGTGCTCACTTACTTGTGATTGCAACTTGAATCTCCACCTTGGTTTGTGTTTCGAGCGTGCGTGTGAACAACTCTGGCCAAAACTTCTAAGCTTACTGGGCAATCTCGTTGTAAGAAACAAGAAGAATCAAACCAGGGTTGAACATACCACCTCCACCTGACAACTGTTCTCTTCTGAGTTGCATCAGTTGATGCACACCCCCGCCAAGTCTTTGGAGTGTGCAAACTTAGCGAGCAGGACTATCTTGGTCAACATATCTGCAGCATTATCGTCTGTGATAACCTTCACAACCTTGATAGTTCCCTCTTCAACAACATCTCGAATAAAATAAAATCTGACATCAATGTGTTTAGTGCGCTCATGAAATCTCAGATTTTTCATTAGATGAATAGCACTCTGACTGTCACATCTAAGAGTTGATTCTAGCTGAATCAAACTCAATTTCGCTACTAAACCTTTCAACCAGATAACTTCCTTCATCGCCTCCGCTGCCGCCATGTATTTTGCTTCTGTTGTAGACAAAGCGACAATCGACTGCAGAGTCGACTTCAATCTAATGGCACTGCCAACAAGGGTAAATATGTATCCAGTTGTGGACCTTCTTCTGTCAAGATCTCCTGCATAGTCAGAATCCACATAACCGAGAATTAAAATACCTCCACCACTTTTTTGAAAGGTCAGACAAACACCAGAAGCTCCCTTGAGATGTCTCAATATCCACTTGACAGCTTCCCAATGCCTCTTTCCTGGGCTGGACATGTATCTACTTACCACACTTACAGATTGAGCAATATCTGGTCGTGTTCATACCATAACATGCATAATGCTACCAACTGCACTGGCATAAGAAATCTTTGACATATGCTCCACCTCATACTCGGGCTGAGGCATTTGTCACTTTGAAAGTTCAAAATGAGGAGCTAATGGTGTACTTACAGGCTTGCACGTATGCATATTTAATCTCTCGAGAATCTTTTCAATATACCTCTTCTGAGAAAGATGTACAACACCGTCATCTCTTGAAATCTCCATACCAAGGAGTTTTTTTGCAGCTCCTAAAACCTTTATGTCAAATTCCTTACTCAACAGTTTCTTCAAAACATTTATTTCTGTAATGTTGTTAGCAGCAATAAGCATATTATCAATATACTATAGTAAATAAATCATTGAGTTACCAGACATATTCTTGTGACACACACAGCTATCAAATGCACTCCTTGAGAATTCTTGTTTAGTCATGAATGCATCAAACCTCTTGTACCACTGTCTAGGGGATTGCTTCAAACTATACAAAGACTTCTTTAGTTGGCATACGTGATCTTCTTTTCCCTTAGCTAGGAAACCTTCAGGCCGATCCATATAGATTGTCTCTTCTAGATCACCGTGTAAGCAAACAGTTTTGACATCAAGCTATTGAAGCTCCAAGCCAAATTATGCAACCAATGCTAGTAGCACGCGAATTGAGCAATGCTTCATGACTGGAGAGAAAATCTTATTGTAGTCAATTCCCTCCTTCTGACTGAAACATTTTGCAAACAATCTTGCCTTGAACCTAGCATCTTCCACTTCAGGAATTCCCTCCTTCTTTCTGTAGATCCACTTGCATCCAACTATCCTCTTCCCCTTTTGTCTTTTCACTAAGACCCATGTCTGATTCTTATGAAGAGACTCCATCTCTTCAGTCATGGCTAACCGCCATTGTGCAGCATCCTTGTAAGCAGTTGCTTCAATATACAAGGAGGCCTCCATATCCTTAATCTCTTCTTGTGAAGCTATGAACGTATATACAACCAAGTTTTCTTGATTTATAAGGTGTTCCGATTCTCGTGTCTGCCTCTTCTCCCTCCCCTTCGCAATTGTGTATGGTTCATTGACAGCAAGTTCTTCAAGGTCTACATCTTCTGACTCATCTTTAACTTGAGTCTCTTGATCCTTTTCCTTGGCAAGCTCCACTGGAGGCTCCACCTGTTCGTTGTTCTTGTTTCCTGAAAACTCCACGGAAACTTTACGGGGATCAAGTATAGAAGATTCATCGAAGGTGACATCCCTAGTAACTATAAATTTGAGTAAAGACAAACACCAAAGTTTGCACCCTTTTACTCCATCCACATACCCTACGAATATGGCCTTCTTATCCCTTGGTTCAAGCTTTCCTTCATTAACGTGATAATAAGCTGGACACCTAAATACTCATGAGTATGAATAGTTAGAGGGTTCACCTGATTATACCTCATTTGGAGTCTTAAAGTCAATTGCCGATGCTGGAGATCGATTGACAATATGAGCAGTAGTGTGAACTGCTTCAGTCTAAAATACTTTGGACATTTTGGCTTGTATGAGCATACAACGAGCCTTTTCAAGAAGAGTTATGTTCATTTTCTCGGCAACTCCATTCTGCTGTGGGGTATGCCTGACCGTCCTATTTCTTGATATCCCATGAACCTTACATAATTCGTTAAACTCTTCATTGCAAAACTCCAAGCCATAGTCTATGCGAAGATACTTGATTTTTTGCTCCATTTGATTTTCAACCAAAATCTTCCACCCTTTAAATGCTTCAAAAGCATCACTTTTTGCCTTTAATAAATGCACCCAAACCTTTCATAAGAAATCATCAATAAAAGTGAGAAGATACCTCTTTTCGCCCTTCGATGGAAGTTTAGAGGGACCCCATAAATCTGAATGGGTGTAGTCTATCACTCATCTTGTCTTGTGTTTGACAGTGCTGAAGCTGGCCTTCTTCTGCTTCCCTAGAACACAGTGCTCACAGAAGTCAAGTGTGTTGATCTTCTCACCTTCCAAAAGGTTACGATTGCTCAACATGTCCGAGAGTTTCAGTAGCTTCGTTAGGTGATTTGGGATATGTGTACAAACTTTCAGGTCTTTCGGACGTGGTTTGGTTGGGTTTTTGATCAAATACGTGTTTTGGAAGTTTTAGCAGAACTTAGGCTTGAATTCGATGTAATTTGATGGTCTTGGCATTGTTTGATGCATTTTGATGATTGGAACAAGTTTGTATTATTTTTTAGGAGGTGTTGGTATATTTGGTTGAGGTCCCGGGGGCCTCGGGGTGATTTCGGATGGTTAACGGGAGCTTTTAAAGCTGGAAAATTTCATAATAGACGAAAGTTGTAAATGAGTGCGCACAAGACCTCACTTTGGACACCATATCTCCCGCTGTATAAGGATTTGGGTGATGCACAACCTATCAAATTAAATCCCTTTGAGTCTAGTTTCCAACACAACAAACCGTTTGTCATTTGCAGGTGTATACAGGAAGTTATGACCATTTTACTGGTCAGGTGTCACTAGCGCGAACAGTGCGCGAACTTGAGAAAGTTCGCGTGTTTTTGCTGAGTATTCTTCCTTCGACGCGCGAACAACGCGCGAACTATGCGAAAGTTCGCGCGCCTAGAACGTTTTTAAGTACCTAAGGACGGTAAATGACAGAACTTGAGTCATTTCTCAAGCCTAGGGTTTCCCTGACACCACCAATTCGACCAAGGCATCCAATTGCACTCCTAAGGTAAGCTTTTAAGTGTGTTTTCATGGTGATTTCACTTCTCAATCACTAGTTACAACATGATTTTTGATTGGATTTCATAGGATTTCCTCAAAATCTCAATAACACCCCAAAGTTGTCTTTCAAGATTTGGTCTACAAGAGGTAAACCTACACCTTAGACTTACATATGTGGAGTTATTATGGAATTATGAGAATGAATAATGTATTACAACTTATGGTATAGTGATTGGAGACCATAAATTCCCAATTTAAATACATGAACATGGTAGGGATCTAAATGTGTATATTTGATGGAATTTTGTTGGTTTGGGTGTGAATGGTTGATCACATACGTGATGTTAGGAGTATAAATGTCTAAAGAATGATAGTGAGATTAATTGTTGGTTAATGGTGATAGTTGGAGGAACCAATACTATAGTCATAAGGTGTAAATATCTATGACTACAAGATGTTTGATAATAGTCCTAGATGGTATAAGTTATGGTATTTATTACTAATGTTGGCCCTATTAAATGTTGTATTATAGATTGAAGTTACATAACTGTATTGGATAATTGTAGTATCATTAAGGGCAAATTTCAGATATGTATGGCTAAAACCCCATCTTTTAGAAATCGAGCTTCATCGATGTTTGTGTGATTTTTGGTCAGATTCGACGCACGAGGAGACCAATTTGAGAGGCAAGGGCATAGCGAGCTAGACTTTGGGCCAGCTAGAGGTGAGTAATACTTGTAAATGATATTGTTAGCGGAAATGTAAAAGAAAGAACACAAGATTTAACGTGGTTCGGATCAAAATAATCCTACGTCCACTAGAGAATAATTGCCTTTCTATTATTTACAAAGGAAGGGGAGATTTCCCAATTACACTTAAGAGAATTTCTCTATTAACTCTCTACTCACTACAATGTATTGTATTATTTTTGGGATGGTTTCTACAAATGAAGGAATGCATCTATTTATAGAGGTAAAGACCTCTTCTTGATGTCATGGGTGACATCAAAGGAGGTAGCTTCCTCCTAGCATCCACACCAACTCCTTCCACCAACTCTTCCAATTGGCATGCCATTGTTGACTAAACATAAACCAACATTTTCAATCTCCACCTTGGTTTGCGTTTCGAGCGTACGTGTGAACAACTCTGGCCAAAACTTCTAAGCTTACTGGGCAATCCCGTTGTAAGAAACAAGAAGAATCAAACCAGGGTTGAACATACCACCTCCACCTGACAAATGTTCTCTCCGGAGTTGCATCAGTTGATGCACACCCCTGCCAAGTCTTTGCAGTGTGCAAACTTAGTGAGCTGGACTATCTTGGTCAACATGTCTGCCGCATTATCGCCTGTGATAATTTTCACGACCTTGATAGTCCCCTCTTCAATAACATCTCGAATAAAATGAAATCTGACATCAATGTGTTTAGTGCGCTCATGAAATCTCTGATTTTTCATTAGATGAATAGCTCTCTGACTTTCACATCTAAGAGTTGATTGTAGCTGAATCAAACTCAATTTCGCTACTAAACCTTTCAACCAGATAACTTCCTTCATCGCCTCCGCTGCTACCATGTATTCTGCTTCTGTCGTAGACAAAGCGACAATCGACTACAGAGTCAACTTCAAACTAACAGCACTGCCAACGAGGGTAAAGATGTATCCATTTGTGGACCTTCTTCTGTCAAGATCTCCTGCATAGTCAGAATCCACATAACCGAGAATTGAAATACCTCCACCACTTTTTTGAAAGGTTAGACCAACACCAGAAGCTCCCTTGAGATATCTCAGTATCCACTTGACAGCTTCCCAATGCCTCTTTCCTGGGCTGGACATGTATCTACTTACAACACTTACAGATTGAGCAATATCTGGACGTGTGCATACCATAGCATACATAATGCTACCAACTGCACTGGCATAAGAAATCTTTGACATATGCTCCACCTCATACTTGGACTAAGGCATTTGTAACTCTGAAAGTTTAAAATGAGGAGATAATGGTGTACTTACAGGCTTGCACGTATGCATATTGAATATCTCGAGAATCTTTTCAATATACCTCTTCTGAGAAAGATGTACAACACCGTATTCTCTTGAAATCTCCATACCAAGGATTTTCTTTGCAGCTCCTAAATTTTTCATGTTAAATTCCTTACTCAACAGTTTCTTCAAAACATTTATTTCTATAATGCTGTTAGCAGCTATAAGTATATCATCAATATACAATAGTAAATAAATCATTGAGTTACCAGACATATTCTTGTGATACACACAACTATCAAATGCACTCTTTGAGAATTCATGTGTAGTCATGAATGCATCAAACCTCTTGTAACAATGTCAAGGGGATTGCTTCAAACCATACAAAGACTTCTTTAGTTGGCATACGTGATCTTCTTTTCCCTCAGCTAGGAAACCTTCAGGTTGATCCATATAGATTGTCTCTTCTAGATCATCGTGTAAGAATGCAATTTTAACATGAAGCTGTTGAAGCTCCAAGTCAAATTGTGCAACCAATGCTAGTAATACGCTAATTGAGCTATGCTTCATGACAGGAGAGAAAATCTCATTGTAGTCAATTCCCTCTTTCTGACTGAAACCTTTTGCAACCAATCTTGCCTTGAACCTAGCATCTACCACTTCAGGAATTCCCTCCTTCTTTCTGTAGATCCACTTGCATCCAACTATCCTCTTCCCCTTTTGTCTTTTCACTAAGACCTATGTCAGATTTTTATGAAGAGACTCCATCTCTTCAGTCATGGCTAACCGCCATTGTGCATGATCCTTGCAAGAACTTGCTTTAATATACGAGGAGGGCTCCCGATCCTTAATCTCTTCTTGTGAAGCTATAAACGCATATGCAATCAAGTTTTCTTGATTTATAAGGCGTTCCGGTTCTCGTGTCTGCCTCTTCTCCCTCCCCTTCGCAATTGTGTATGGTTCATTGACAACGAGTTCTTGAAGGTCTACATCATTTGTCTCATCTTTAACTTGAGTCTCTTGATCGTTTTCCTTGGCAAGCTCCACTGGAGGCTCCACCTGCTCGTTGTTCTTTTTTCCTGAAAACTCCACGGAAACTTTACGGGGATCAAGTATAGAAGATTCATCGAAGGTGACATCTCTAGTAACTATAAATTTGAGTAAAGACAAACACCAAAGTTTGTACCCTTTTACTCCATCCACATACCCTACGAATATGGCCTTCTTATCCCTTGGTTCAAGATTTCCTTCATTAACGTGATAATCAGATGGACACCCAAATACTCATAAGTATGAATAGTTAGAGGGTTCACCTGACCATACCTCATTCGGAGTCTTAAATTCAATTGCCGATGTTGGAGATCGATTGACAATATGAGTAGTAGTGTGAACTGCTTCACTCCAAAATACTTTGGACATTTTGGCTTGTATAAGCATACAACGAGCCTTTTCAAGAAGAGTTATGTTCATTCTCTCGGCAACTCCATTCTGCCTTGAATAATTTGGTAAACTCTTCATTGCAAAATTCCAAGCCATAGTCTATGCGAAGATACTTGATTTTTCGCTCCATTTGATTTTCAACCAAAATCTTCCACTCTTTAAATTCTTCAAAAGCATCACTTTTTGCCTTCAAAAAATGCACCCAAACCTTTCGTGAGAAATCATCAATAAAAGTGAGAAGATACCTCTTTCCGCCCGTCGATGGAAGTTTAGAGGGACCCCATAAATCTGAATGGGTATAGTCTAGCACTCATCTTGTCTTGTGTTTGCCAGTGCTGAAGCTGACCTTCTTCTGCTTCCTTAGAACGCAGTGCTCACAGAAGTCAAGTGTGTTGATCTTCTCACCTTCCAAAAGGTTACGATTGCTCAACATCTCCAATCCACGTGCGCTCATATGACCCAATCTATCATTAGATAACTGCACTGTAGATGCATTTGCATAGCCAACAATGGTGCTTCCAGCTAATGTATAGGCCGTTCTCCAGCTTGCCTTTCAGCATGACTAAAGAACCTTTAGTCACCTTTATAGTTCCTGCTTTGCTCATGTACTTGTAGCCTTGTTCATCCAAAGTACCCAAGGAGATCAAATTCTTCTTCAGATTAGGAACATGACGGACTTATGTAACGGTCCTCACGATTCCATCATGGCAGCGAACTCGAACTGAGCCAATGCCAACTATTGCACAAGTTGCATTATTGCCCATTTCTACGGTTCCTCCACTTTTCTCACAGATGCTAAAATAGTCTTTTCGGAACGTCATATGCTAATTCCAAGTAGAGTCTAACACTCATTTGTTTCCATAACTACTATTATTATACGATGTTGTTAGTACATAATCATTATCAAAATCATGTACCTGTCCAACTGTAGATGCACTCGCCTTTTCCTTGAAATTTGATATTGGGCAATCTCGTTCAAAGTGCCCCTTCTTGCCACAACCCCAACACTCTATATTCTAGTTGTTCACATGAGACTTTGATATGTACTTTGATTTGCTTTTTCCCTATTGGCTAGTCCGGCCTCTCGCAAAGAGCCCACTTGCCTGGTCATCTCGGTCTCCTTCGATATGCCTCCGCATATCACTAGAGTTAAGTGCCTGCTGCACTTGCTCAAGCTTGATAGGCTCCTTGCTATACATCATTGAATTCTCAATATCACGATATCCTGAAGTCAATGAAAATAGCAAAGCACATGCAAGCGTCTCCTCCTCCCTTTTAATTCCTGCAATCTGTAAGTCCATGACAAGTTTATTAAACACATCTAAATGATCTTGTAACGAAGTACCTGACCACATCTTAAATGTGTAAAGACACCGTAGTAACAACAACCTTGTTGTCACTGACCGGTCTTGGTATAGCCCTTCTAGCTTCTCCCATAACTATATGGTCGTCTCTTCGGTACCTGTACTCACTTCACAAAGCACGTTAAGTGCAAGGGATAGTTGGATTGCACTCAATACATCCCCTTCAATCTTCTCCATGTCTGGAGCTGATATATCCTTAGGATACTTTCCGTCAATTGCATGGATTGAACCTTCCCTCTGCAGTAACGCTATCATCTAGATCTTCCAGATATTGAAGTTGTTGCGTCCACTGAATCTATCGATTTCAACTTTCATGGAACTCATTTTTGCTTGTTCTTCCTCCTTGGATATTTAAGGAATCATGTTGCTCTGATACCAATTGTTAGCGGAAACGTAAAAGAAAGAACACAAGATTTAACGTGGTTTGGATCAAAATAATCCTACGTCCACCAGAGCACAATTGCCTTTCTATTATTTACAAACGAAGGGGAGATTTCCCAATTACACTTAAGAGAATTTCTGTCTTAACTCTCTACTCACTACAATGTATTGTATTGTTTTTGGGATGGTTTCTACAAATGAAGGAATGCGTCTATTTATAGAGGTAAAGACCTCTTCTTGATGTCATGGGTGACATCAAAGGAGGAAGCTTCCTCCTAGCATCCACACCAACTCTTTCCACCAACTCTTTCAATTGGCATGCAATTGTTGACTAAACATAAACCAACATTTTCAGATATCCTGAGGGTTTGAAACCCTGGATTTGCACATCATAGGGCTGTATTGAGCTGACTTGCAGGCTAGATATGAGCGTGGGGTAGAGCACCGTTGAGGATTGTGACTTGGTCCGTCCCAATTGTTGATTTTACCGTGTATTTGACTGAAACTACTTGTATTATCATACTATGGGCTAACTGCCATGTTTGGGCTTCGCGCCAACTATGTGAATCCTTTGGGGATTGATATTACTGTTTTACCATATCTTGCATATCATTTGGTTTTAGTCCAAAGTTTTTAACACTGTTTTTGCAAACTCATCCATATTTCTAAGTTTTGAAATCTCAAATGACATTTTAAATGATATTTCGGGCTGAGAACTACTGTTTTATAAATGCCCAAGGGGCTTATGATGATTTTCTGGACTGATGCATGGTTGGATCGGGCTGCATGCCGCTGCACTGATACATGGATATGGAGGCCAAGGGTTGGTTGATGATACTGATATTGATATGAGGCTAAGGGCCTGGATTTGATGCCACAGGATGACTTGTTATTGCGCTTGGGCTGTAGGAGCCCATACAGAGTCTGTACACACCCCCAGTGAGCACCGTCGATGATAAATCATATGCATGGTTGGCTCGGGCTGCACGACGCAGTGGGTACAAGAATGTACCATCATATGCATGGTTGGATCGGGCTGCACGCCGCAGTGGGTACTCGAATGTACCATCATATGCATTGCACTCATGCATTTTTCCCTATTTGTACTGGTTGTCATGACATACATCACACTCATTTCATTGGCATCCATGCTACTTCTTGCACTGTTTACCGGATACCTCGGTGTTATTTGTTGATGGAGTGCTGTGCCCGAGGGGCTGACTTAAGTGCCGACTGCACTATTTGTGTCGCGTTCATTTTCTTAAACTATTGAAAAGGAATATTTTCAAAGGATGTTTTAACTGAGCCCAGATGATTTCCAAAGGATTTCACGGTTTTACTATTATTCTCAAAAAGGTTTGCACTGTTCTATATAGCATGATGGAGTGACTTACGTGATTTCTTGCTTTCAGCTATTATTTACTTTTATTACTCATTGAGTTGGAGTACTCACTTTACTCCCTACACCTCGCGTGCAGTTGCAGGTATTGTTCCCCCGGTAGCGGGTTATTAGCAGATTGAAGGCATTATTATTGAAGCTGAGTAAGGTGACCGCCAGCGTTTGCGGTACCAGACTTCATCTTTTGAACTCCAGATTTTATTTTGTATATATTATTGTCCATATAATGGTGTTCAGTCTTCTTTAGATGCTCGTGACTTGTGACACCCCGATCGGGTGGTGTTGGGTTGGATTTCCGCATTTTTATCTATATTTTTGCTATTCGGTATTATTAAACCATGTTGTACTATAATTACGTTAAATAATTATTTTAAAAGGATGAATTGGGTTGACTGGCTGGCCTTATCTCCACGAGAGGCGCCATCACGATCAGGTTTGGGTCGTGACACTTATACACAGTTATACATAATTATACAACTTTATACCAACTGAAAGTTTTTTAAAAAACATCATTTGTGAAATCCTATACACTTTTATGCATTAAACTACAACATTATACAAACTGTAGAAACAAGGTAGATGCAGTCAACTCACCAACTCCATCCTATGTGCAAGCAGTCGATATGGTACCCTTATGTGCTGCTTTAAGGAAACTTCCGTCAACAACCATTATCGGTCTGCAATGCTCCCAACACTTGATAGATGCATATAGCGAAACATATGCATAAAGAAAGCATCCATGTTCTGATTAACCGTTCCTCGATTTGTATGCTCCAACATATAAAAATACTCCGGCAACTCCTTATATGAATCACTCGGACTCCCTCTTATCATTGCGATTGCTATTTCTTTATTTCTCCATGCTTTCATGTAGCTCACTTCAATCCCGTGTTGCTTTGGTATGTCCTCTATTATATCATTTGCGGTGTAAGTTTTTTTTGGATTAACATACTTTTCCTTGACTATACTAACAATTACGCCCGAAGTAGCTTGATGTTGTGTTAAGTATCTTTCACCATTGCTGCATGTGTGATTATTATTGTAACTTCTTTCTTTGAATATGCCTTGAAAACGACATAAAATTTTAAACTCCAAGCACAATTTTCATCCATACACATAAGGTGATACCTAGGATTAAAGATCAATCAACTTCTAAATACACTTGTATACAAAAACATAACAACATATATACTAATTTTAATACCTATATACAAATATATACTACTTTATACATATATATAATAGAATATACAATTATTTACATACTTTGTTGCGCTTGATCTCTTCACCTTGAATTGGAACCTCTCGCGTATAGCCAAGTTCTTCATCACATTGACAACTGTCTCTTTATCCTTATAAACTTGATCTTCCTCAACAAATTCGTCCAATATATCATCTATTTACCCGTGTTTTCACTAAATTTCGTGTTTTCAATAAATTCGATATCAGTAATCTCAGTGCTATCAATTGTGGATATATCTCTAGAATTTGAACTTGTAGCAACCAAACAGCTGGAACTTGTACCAACCACACAACTAGAACTTGTAGCAACCAAATGATTATTATAAATCTCTTTCATTGTCACCAACGAGGGATATTCAGTGGAATTCAAGTTTTTCTTCTTTAATTCAATATACACCTTAACACCTGTATCGTTGTAAATCAGGATCAGTGGCAAACCATCATTTGGGAGAAAGTTAATCTCTATTGTGTTTAACTAACTATCGATCCTAATCTGTTCCGAAATAGTTGCGACTAAATTGTTGTATCCGAATGTCGACTCGATTATTACACAATCGCTGACGAAACTGATAAACTTGTTTTCTTCCCATTCACCACTATGAAGAACGTAAACTGGAAAAAGCTCTATCGAACAAAAAGGTGAAATCAAAATTGCAGCAAAAATGAAAATTGCACTGATTTGCAGCAAATAAATTTCATTTTTCGTGTTTGATTTGTTGTTAATTCGCGATAAAGAAGAAATTCTAGGGTTTTTTGAGCTGCATTGATTGCAAGATCTCATTTTTATAGCATTTGGGGAAGAAGAATGGGAAGAATCAAAGAAAATCCAGCTGAAACAAAGAAAATCCCGCTTCTCACTTAAGAAAAAACGGAAATAACACCTTTTTTTTTTTGCTATGGGCCTCTAATTTTTGGGATACTCAATTGTAAATTGAAATATGGGCTATAAAGTTGAAAAGGAGGCAACCGAGTTGTTTTAATGTGAAATTTTCCCTAAATAGACATTATATTGCATCTAGAAAAGAAATAAAAAATATCATAGTTGAAACATCATTAGTTTTGTTAAACCCTTTTTATTTGGCAAAAATACTAATGGAGCTCTAGCGAAGTTCTTTTTTTTTTTTTTAATTATTGATTGGCCCGAAAAGAAAAAATATGTAGTTAAAATAAATAGCCTTTGTAGCCTAAAACATAAAAAGGAATTGATATTCAACTATTTTGGTTACAAAGTTTTTATTTGGCTAATAATATGGAGTTCCGGTCAACCTTTTATTTAATATAAATTTTACCCAAAAAAGAAAAAAAATATACAGTTGAAACAAATAGCAATTGCATTACCAAACGAAAAAAAGAAGAAGTAAAAAAAATGCAAAGTTAATGTCTATTGTATATTATTAATAAGAAACAAGAGGTAACACATGATCGGAACAAACAAATTATATTACCCCCATTTAAATTTTTTGAACCTTTTCGAAGTGCGTAGTTAAATTGACTAATTTTCGGTATGAATTCAGATATAAATTCTTTAAGATTATTGAAATAAAATTACATAAAAAGTACTATAAGTCATACTAATAATTTAACAATTCAAATATATAAAAATTGTTTTCCAAAATATGATAAAAAAAAATTGTTTGACTCTCCAAATGGTAAAATATTTTCTAAACGAATGGATTAGTATTTATTATATGACAATTAACGATTGAAAAATGTTCTACATAGAAATATGTAGTTTATTATCTTTTATCATTCCCACGTGTTAGGTGTTTGCCATAATTTTCTTACCATATTTAATTTTTCTATTTATTGAAGGAAATGGCAACATGTTTACCATAGATGTGTTTTCCTTATTGTAGAAGTAAATTTTAAATCTCTCATATTTGGCTAGTCCTTTTTCTTGTAGGAAAAGGCTTGGACTTTTATAAATTGAAGATCCTTCCTTCTCATTCAGTAGCATCAACAATGTAGCCAATATGGGGCTTGAGAGTCTTGTTTAGGGGAAGAACTTTACGGGACAAGTGCTAGTGTGTCAGTTGTGTTTGCTTATTCATGAGGTCAGTTGACCAAACCACGTTAAATATTTGTTTCTCTTTTGGTATATTTCTCTTTTGTTGTCTGATTTATCGTCGTTCAAGATTTCCGTTGCTAGCTTTCGCATGACACCTGCTTTTTCGGTCCTAATAAGTGGTATCACAGCGAGGTTTAACACAAGTTCATCTTGTCGGGTTTAGTTCTAACTGCAACATATTCGACGACAATAGTGATTTTTGTCTAAGAAATTCGATCGGTGTGCTATGCACGTTGAGACAAACTTTATGGTGGAGATTTGGAGATACGACCTGTTGAAGGCTATGTAAAGAAGGTGGATCACGTTTTTTTTGTCAGAAAATTTAGGCCAAGGGGATGAATTATTAGGTATTTGCCATAGTTTTCTTATCAGATTTGATTTTCCTATTTGTTGAAGGAAAGGGCAACATGTTTACCATGATTGGGTTTTCCTTATTATAAAAGAAAATTTTAAATCTTTCATATTTGGCTAGTCCTTTTTCTTTTAGAAAAAAGTTTGGACTTCTTTAAATTGAAGATCCTTCCTTCTCATTCAGTAGCATTCACAATGTAGCCATAGGGGGCTTGAAAGTCTTGTTTAGGGGGAGAACTTTACGGGACAAGTGTTAGTGTGTCACTCGTGTTTGCTTCTTCGTGAGGTTGTTCTGTCGATATTTTGTACTCTCTTTTATATAGTGGATTGTTCATATCCGCCATTTATGTAGGTCAGTTGACCGAACCACATTAAATATTTGTGTCTCTTTTGGTATATTTTCCTTTTGTTTTCTGATTTATCGTCGTTCAAATTTTGCGTTGCTAGCTTCCGCAACACTTGCTTTTTCGATCCTAATAAGTGGTATCAGAGCGAGGTTCAACACAGGTTCATCTTGGCGAGTTTAGTTCTAACTGCAACATATTCGACGATAATCGTGATTTTTGTCTGAGAAATTTGACCAGTGTGCTACGCACGTTGAGACAAACTTTGTGATGGAGATTTGGAGATACGACCTATTGAAAGATATGTAAAGAAGGTGGATCAAGTTTATTTTGTCAGAAAATTTATGCCAAGGGCTAGAATTGTTGGGTGTTTGCCATAATTTTCTTACCATTTTTGGTTTTCCTATTTGTTGAAGGAAAGGGAAACATGTTTACCATAATTGGATTTTTCTTATTGTAAAAGAAAATTTTAAATCTCTCATATTTGGCTAGTCTAGGAAAAGGTTTGGACTTCTATAAGTTGAAGATTCTTCACTACTAGAAAATAGCTGTTTTGCGACTGTTAAAACGGTCGCAATGTTGTCAGAAAATGCTAATTTCTGACTACATTTCGACCGAAATATGTAGTCGCAAAATAGCTGATCTGAAAAGTTTAGCGACTGAATCGATCGGTAATTTGCGATTACAGCGGTCGCAAATTCAAAAAATAAAACAACTAATAAATGACGCCAACTGTCCGACTGTCGCAGTCGCAAAGTTTCCGACTGACGCGGTTGCAAACAATGTAATTTAAATTTAAATTTTAAATTAACTTTCTCACTACTTCGGTCGTAAACGGTATATATAATTATAATAATACTTAATTTTATTTGATTTTTTCCACTACTGTAGTCGCAAATTTAATTTAAAATTATTTATTTATTTATTGTTCTGACTACCGTGGTCGCAAAATTTAATTTAAAACTATTTATTTATTTATATTTCCGACTACAGTAGTCGCAGATGTTCCTGAATTTGGTATATTTTGACGCATTTTGCTTAGAAAACTGGGAATTTTTTATCAAATTCCAGCTCTTTTAAAGCAATACCACCTACCAATTCAAATATACAACAACCAATTAATCTACCATGCCAACCAATCAATCCACCATTGCAATTAATGAAATCCATAAAATGCAACACATAAATATTTGTAACTAAAACATCCAAAAAGAATTAAACATTCTAGCACCATTCAATCTAGTCTAAACTATTACAATCATAGTCAAGTGTTAATATTACCAAGTCTAAACATCCAACTACAACAAATAATAAAGTCTCAAACATCAATAACCAAAACAAATTAAAACTCATTATCCCTGCCATTCTCGCCATTCGAAGGAGCAAATGAACGTCCAATCATAAATTTTTTCACTAGACTCTGCACTTTGTTAAAATTTGCGCGATCTTCTTTTCGTTCCTTCTTCAACTCTTCAACTTCTTTTCGTAATGCTTCCAGCTCTTTGTGATCTTGCGAATAACTCGCATCACCAGACAACAATGTCGTAGAATGAACTACAAAATTTTGTGATTCAAGACCGTAGGTTCTACCTTTCTTTGCGCCACCAACCACCTGCGTCCATATTGAAGCTACATCATTGAGTGACACTTGGGTTGAGCTACCATCCTCGGAATCGGGTTGAATTTGACGTCATTCCTCAAAACGTTGTTGATAGGCTTCCTGAAATTAAATGATCGATGACAGAAACTATTGAAACTGAAGTTTATTAATAGAAGTAATTCATCGTTCTCTCAAAACAGACAATTAAATATTTTTCAGAATAAGACATAAGCAACCAACTACGACTAATATATTTATGTCTTAATCTTTGACAGACTCAGAAGAAAGAAAATTCCAGCATGTGCAAGTAACCAAAAGCACAAAAAAATAAAAGCAGAGAATGGGACAGATTCTGATAGCAAACATTACCTGTTCTTGACCCCCCCCCCCTTCCCCTCCCAACTCAAAAAAATGCATGTGGCATGAAATGAATTATGTCCTTTTTCTGGCCCCAGTTCTTTTCCCCGTCAAATCTCAACCATTTTAATTTAATGGAAAACTAAGGGATAAATACACTTCTTCTAGAACTTAAAAATAATACATTGTTACACTAATCACTTGTTCTTCTATTTTTCCTTGCCTGTGGAAAAGATAGAGCTCAAACCAAAAAAACTTGGTGGAGGGCCATTTAATACTGAGTTGATTTTAATCCCATTGATATATGTATTACTTGGTACTGGTTGGAGAACAGGAAAGGTGAAAAAGTGAAAGGAGAATTAATGTTGGCTATTTGGATAGGGACACAAGCTGATGAAGCATTTCCAGAAGATTTACATTTAGATGTTACAGCAGTAAATGGTGATGGTGTTGCAAATATAAAATTCAATGTTTATTTATCACCTAAACTTTGGTATCTGAGAGTCAATATGATAGAAGCTCAATACTTGCAGCTAAGCAACCAGAACAGGCAGCAACCGGAGATTTACGCGAGGATTACGCTAGGAAATGTGGCTTTAAGGACTAAGTTGTCTTTGGATAAGAATGTTTGCCCAAAATGGAACGAGGATTTGATGTTTGTAGCTGCAGAACCTTTTGAGGATCAGTTGGTTTTGAGTGTGGAGGATAAGGTGGCACCAAATGAGGATGAATTGCTAGGGAAGTATGTCATCCCTTTACAAGATGTCGAAAAAAGGGTAGATTTTAGTACTCCAATTAGTAAGTAGTATAGTCTTGAGAAAGATGTTGTGTCTGAAGATGGAAACAAGAAAGTTACCAAACTAAACAGCAAGGTTCATTTGAGGCTATCTTTTGATGGTGGATATCATGTTCTTGATGAATTAACACATTATAGTAGTGATCTCAAGGCAACATCAAAGGCATTGTGGAACTGAGCATTGGGGTACTAGAACTTGGAATCTTGAATGCTCAAGGTTTATCCCTGATGAAGAATAGAGATGGTCGCGGAATAACAGATGCTTATTGTATGGAAAAATATGGTCAAAAATGGATTAGGACAAGGACAATCCTCAGCAGTTTCAATCCCAAGTGGAATGAACAATACAATTGGGAGGTGTTTGATCCTTGTACGGTGATCACAATTGGAGTGTTTGATTATTATCATTTGCAAGGTGCAGATAAAATTGGGCAAGCCAAGGATTCAAAAGTTGGGAAAGTAAGAATTAGACTCTCAACACTTGAGACTGATAGAGTTTACACTCATTCATACCCTCTCAAAGTGTTGACACCAGTAGGGGTGAAAAAGATGCGAGAAATTCAATTGGCTGTGAGGTTTTCTTGTTCATCTTTACTCAACATGTTGGCTATGTATTCTCAACCCTTATTACCAACTACTACTGCTGCTAGGCCTCAGTCCTGAACAAGTTGCAACAGTGCTATATGAATCCTCACATCTCAACTCATCTCATCATTATACTAACAAGAACAACATAATTTTTTTTCTGTTTTACCAGTAAGATCTGCTTTAATTTAAACTTTCCAAATAAGGAAAAAAAAGAAGTGAATACCTGTTGCTTTCTATGCCAGTCTTCACTACCATCCTTAACCATAGTTGCACCAATAAAAATTATTAAAGGAAGAATAGCACTAACAGCAAAATAAGGAGCCAGTGGTGTAAAAGCCAAGATTCCAGAGTAACAAGAAAGTAGAAGTTAGCTACTCTTCTAAATTGCTCAAACAAAGACTTAGGCAAGAAAGATGTTGCTGTATATTTTGTTGTACTAACATAATTTCCAGCATAATCTCTAATTCTAGCTACCAAGTAGCTTGAAAATAGCTAGTTCATAAAGCTGAGGGACCACTATCAATGACTCTTTTTTATGCTATAAACAATGTTAGATCATATTTGACACCTTGATAGAGCAGTAAATGCAGGTATACCTGCATATATCAAATAAGATATTTACTCAAATCACACCAATCAGCTTCAAAATTTTCGATCTAAATTCAGACATTAGCTTTTTAATTTTTTTTAAGTAAATTTAAAAATTTAAAAGTCACATACAAATATTGCAAGTCATAATCTCTTGTAATTTATATGCTTAAATCTATGGAAATAGCAACTGAAGAAAAAAAAATGTTAGATTACTAATAGTTGTGTTTTAAAAAAATCTTTAGAAGGAGCAATATTCTTTTCCCTAGTTTCATATGAAATTGTCAACATGAATATAGTTCGACAAAAGAAAGAACTTATTTAACCTAATAGAATTCGACCAAAACGAAATAAATAATATACCAAAGGCTAATAACGAGTATATGCCAAATATATTGACCACCAGTGTATGTCAATCCAGAGCAATTATAATCATATGTTTTCTTTTTCTACCAGATACTTTAACATGAGTTTCAGAAACCATATGTATTCATGAGTTTAATAAGAACCTAGCGATAGCAAAAGCAAAAAACAAACGTTATCATAAGTGAGCTTTATCGCCCCGTCCACTTTGAGAAAAAATTAAAATTAATGTCAAGTAAACGAAACTAAGTGAATCATTACAATAAGAAGATTAGAGAATCTAGTTCAAAATGAGGCCAAATTTGAGACTATAGACATATTCAGGATGCGTTTAGTGGGGAGATTAATATTGCTAAGTGCCAAGCGATTATAATCCTCCAATTTCAGATGAACCAACAGTAAGATGGAAAAATTATCATAAAATGGAAAAAAAACTTACCTGTACGAGAAGAAAGAGAGAGAGAGCCGAGTGAGTAGTGATTTACCTTCAAAAATTTGGGGAAATAGGGATCAGTTGAGCAGAGAGAGCGGGGTTATCGATCGAGCAGAGAGAGTAAGAGAGATAGAGGAAATTGGGAAAATAGGGTTTGGCTGAAATATTAGATTACGGTTAGTGACTACCGTAGTCGCAAACCCGCATAAAATTCTTTTACCATTTTAATTATAGTTTTGCGACCGACGCAGTCGCTTAGTAGGTCAACATAAATTTTTGACTTTTTAATGTCCGATCGAATCGGTCACAAAAGTGAAGGCGGGAAATTGGCACGCTGTTTTCCCACTACCTTTGTCGGAATAATAGTTGATTTTCTTTTGTAAAAATAAGTAATAAAAATTCAATTATTTTCCAATTACTGCGGTCGCAAAAGTAGTCCCTTTAGCGACTGAAAAAATTCGGTCACAAATTGATATTTTTCTAGTAATGCTTCCTTTTCATTCAGTAGCATCCACAATGTAGCTATAGGGGGCTTGAGAGTGTTGTTTAGGGGGAGAACTTTACGGGACAAGTGTTAGTTTGTCACTTGTGTTTGCCTCTTCGTGAGGATGTTCTCTCGATATTTTGTACTCTCTTTTATATAGTGGATTGTTCATCTCCGCCGTGGATGTAGGCCAGTTGACCGAACCATATTAAATATTTGTGTCTCTTTTGGTATATTTAATTTATCGTTCAAGATTTGCAATGCTAGCTTTCGCATGACACCTCTTTTTTTTTGTCCTAATACCACGCACCTAAAAGAAAGTTTATTCACACTAGTCGTTTAGCCCGTATGAAGAAATGCTATCAAATAACCAAGTTTAGGCAGGAGTGTGCATAAAATAAACAATGTCTAAATTATATATGAGACAATTAGGTTATAGGTATTCCGCCTATTCTTTTCCTTTTCTTGAACTCTTTTGCTGCTTCGAGGTTTGTAGAGAAAAGAAAGAGAAAAATACGTTTTACATTGATTTTGCCGCTTTTAACAGGCAATCTGTTGTTTAAGGAAAAGGAGCTGGCTTCGTATGAATTTAGGGGTGTCAATGGCACATTTCATGCGATAATTTTAAAAATATTTATATCATACCATTTTTAAGTTATTCTTTGTGCACGCCAAATTTACCAATTATCATGATTTCTCATCAATATTAGTTCGATAATTTTTTGTATTTTTTTAAAAACGTCATCTAAATATCACACAGCTATTCGATCGACTATATGATTCATAATATAAAACAATAATAATGAGCTTTAATATAAAGCATATACGTATAAAATATAATTTTTTCTACAAAACGTGACAAATTCCATATAAACCATGCCACTAAACTCAAAGTAAAGCTTTATACTAAAAGCACTTTGCCTTCATATGTTCTTTGACAATTTACTAAGGTTTTTTTCAAAGCCATATCAATAGTGTTATCCTTAAAAACAGTTATGCATGACAGCATGAGCATATATATGGCCAAACTGGTCAATGATAATGGAACTTACCAAGCAATATATTTTCCCATTTCGAATTTAAACCTGATTATCATTATATGCTAATAAAACTAATAAGTAATCTAGTAAGTACGTTAACGTTGCAAATACAAGCATGTAAATTCTATGAAAAGAATTCTAGCCAAGCGTGACAATTAATTATGATAAGACTATTGAATGTTCTTCATACCAAAAGAAATCAATGTAGTTGTTCACAAATCAATGAGAAAGTTGAAAAACTAGGGGAAGAGAAAGAAAATACCTTCATCTTTTTTGCTGACAATTATGTTTAGAGAAGCTTAATAGGGGAAATTTTCATAATTATTAATGGATTCATGAATATCTCATAATCTACAATTAGTAATAGAATAACATATTCTACAATAAATGTATAAAAAGTATACTCTAAAATGTTGGTAGATTGCCCAAAGAGGAATGTCATTCTGAAACGTACACATAATTAGTTTCTTATTTATTTATTTTGTTAGATATTGATTACCACTATAAACACATTATATTACCACTATAATACTATTTCATAGTCACGCCTGCGTCCTCCATAAAAATAAGTTACTCCATCTTGTATTCCATTACAAATAGGTTGTTTAATTTTTGCATAGAGGAAAAAACACATCTTCTATCAAATGAGAGAAATCTGGATTGCCATTAAAGTCATATTCCAGAAATATATATTGTATAAATCAACCTTCCAGCACCTTTTGAAGCAGAATAAATCACATTAGCTTCATTGGAAGAATAGAAAAAATACATGAAAAATATATATATTCACTACAAGAAATCACACTTATTGCGGCGACAAAGGTCGCCACAAAAGCCATATAAGTCGCTGCTAAATGATATTAGCGGCGACTTTTGTATTGCCACAAAGAAAACCGTAACTGAAGGTTATTTGTAGTGACATATATAGTTGCCACTAAAAGAGCATATTCTGTGGCGACAAAGTTGCCACAACAGGTTGTTAAAAACGCTACCAAAAAGTGTTCCAAAAGAACAAATATTGGATAAGTCGCCGCTATATATTTACCTTTAGCAGCGACAATTGTCGCCACAAAATATATTTGTTGTTAGTGGCAAGAAATATTCTTTAGTAGCGACTAAAATTGCAACAAAAAATATTTATATTCAGTGGCAAGATTATGTCGCCACTATAAATGTCTTTTAGTAGCGACCAAAGTGGCCACAAAAGGTTTAACCATGAGCGACACATTGTTTTCTGTAGCGACTGAACTCGCTGCAAAAGAAATTGACCTTGCAATTACTAATTTTTTGACAAAACTATATCGCCACTAAAAGTTATTTTCTCAACAATTATAACGACCAAAATTATATATATTTCCATACCTGTAGGAACCTAATTCTCTCAAAATTCATATAGAGATTCATATTAATTGACTATCAATATTAAAGCAACCAATAATGCTTGACAAATACCAAAATAATTTTTCAAGCCGAATATTACAAATATTATCATTACTAAAACGCCAATTATATATATACTACCCGACACTTCATTGTGCATTGTGCATTGTGCATTGTAATTGTAAGCATATACATATCCCAAAAAAGACAAATTATTAAGTGCCTTGTAACTGCTCCTTGCTCGACATCATGCTTGAACCACTGTTTAAGTGCCTTGTCCCTGCTAGACAAAAGGGTACATAAGGAACAAATAAGAAAAAAAAACAAAAAGATTATAGCAGAGAGCATAACAGTTTAGGGTCACAAAAAACTAATCTTTTCTTATATTTGAGCTGACAGTAGAAACCAAAGGGATTAAACTTGTAAAATCAACCATAAAGACTAATTGTTTCTTACATTTGGGCTCTTAATCTTTAAGCTAAGAGAGCAAACGGAAAGTGCAGCAACCTTAGGATTGTAAGATCAGCGACATTACTAATCCTTTCTTAGGAAAGAGCTCAAAGAGACGAACAACTTGAAAGGATAACCAAAGCTAAACTCCACAGTCGGCCCACCCAGTTACAATAACAACTATCCGCAATACTAAACTAGTTGGGGTCGGCGAGAACTAAGAAAAGCTCCGAGAAGACAAAAATGAATAGTGTCCAGAAGAAAGAAGACTTGTTTGATCTCCTACTGTTGTACAAAAATGAAGATAGTGTGATTTAAAGGATAATTGATCATATTATTAGAAAGATATATATTACAACTTTCACTTACAAAATCTGGAAAGCTACCGTCAATAGTGACCTGCTAATTCTTTGATCTGGGCCCCTGTTACATGATGGCATATTGGACCCACCTTACGTACTAACTCAGAGATACTAACACATTACGTATTAAAATTCAACCATTCTGTTGAAATAGAACCAACAGATTACTAAAACCAGAGATACCAACACATTACTAACCCCTAAACATGAAGTCACTACAGAAGGAAGGAAGAAGAATTGTTAAGAAGGAGCGGTGCAAGTATCTGTTGTTGTTGCATTCTGATCAAGAAACTAGCAAATTGTTCTTGCATCTTCTTGTCCACTTCTAGAGAGATCCTTTTGTCTGTTTCTGCATTTGCGTGTTGACGCTCCTCTGCCAACTTCCTTTCCAAATCAATTTCCATATTTCTTTGCAACTCAGCAGCCATTTGTTCACGTTCTTCTTGCAACTTCCTATTCATCTCGACTTGCATCTCCTGCCGCACAATATCAATAGCAGAAGACACGCTGGCCTCTATATTTGCCTGCTGAATGTTACTCTTTTTAGGAGGCTTCTTTCCGTATCCTTTTCCACGAACATAGCCTGTTCTCTCACCAACAACAGAGGATAAAATCTCATCTCTAGTCATGGGTTGCTCGATCTCCTCAGATTGTTGCTGAGCGACAACTTTCTGGAGTTGAGCCTAAATTTATGCATAATCATTTAAATCAAAACTTAATAATGGGCAGAAAGGAAATCACTGAAAGGAAATCACAGATAGGCATAAGTATAGAGGAGAAACAGAATGCTCTGCTGATCAGATTTTTCATAAGAAGCAGGGTATTATGGCAAGGTATAGCAACAGAATACTTTGCTAAAGGAAGGTTCTGTTCCTGGTAAGTGATTGTATGTTCCATGGACTTATCAAATTATCCTGGATTTGGATCGTCTTCTTTTTAAAGTTCCACCCACATAGGAACAGAAATTTGGATTGGTGAATAGAAGAAACAAGGATGGAAATTTCAGCAGAAAAACAATAGTATCAGTTCCTACAGAGAGCTTACAGAGAGCTATATGGTATACTGATGAGCCCTATTGTCACACCTCCTTTTTACCGAATTAATACACCCCGGGAAGGGATATAATAAAAGGAAGAAGTTTTTCCAATTAAAGGACAATCGGAACAGAATTTATTTATTTAAATTCAGAGTCGCCACTTGGAAGATTAATGGTATTCCAAGTAACCGCTTTAATCCCGAACCGAGGAAAATTATGACTCTGTTAACAGTCTGCGCACCAGAAATCCGGATAAGGAATTCTGTTAACTCGGGAGAAGGTATTAGGCATTCCCGGATTCCGTGGTTCTAGTACGGTCGCTCAACTGTGGCATTTATTTTTAACTAATTTCCATATACATTCTCATTTTATGTGCGTTTATGGTAGTCCGATTTTATTATTAAATTTTACAAGAATAGCAACGTCGTGAAAATGAGTTTCGGACCACACCGTACCAGTACGCCTGTGGCCTTAAACACATTTCGACTTCGTTGGGATTTGGATTTGGGTCACATAAATGTGCAACCATATTTAGGAAAGTGATATTATTATTAATCGTGCCTAAAGCACCTACGCATTTGTTAACTTTGAGAAAGACCGTGAAATTCGCTAAACGGTCCTTCTAATTCTAATATTTTTTATAAGCGACTATTGAGGGCTCCGCAATTGTGAATTGATTCATTGGGCGAGGCTCATCTCTATTTTATTCAAGGTCGATCCTAAAGCACACTATATTTTCTATTGGTTTTTGTCTCTAATAATAAAGGAAGAGTCCTAATTATTTAATATTACCTAATGGTTATTAC
>MU664870.1:323908-334794 GCA_026770625.1 Nicotiana glauca
GAACTCAACAGGAATTTACAGTTGGACTAAGTTAAACATGTCATGGCCATTAACAGAATACAAATCGAACAAAAGCGTGATTTTAAAAATCAAAACAGGCTAACACAAATTGAAGCTGGCAAACGATTTTCAAATTTCATTACAAACGAGCTGTTCGTGATCATTTAAGGTCCAGAAACTTTTAGCTAAATCGGATTATGATATTATTACAAATTCACTACTGTCACTAATCTAATATAGAGATCTGTACAGTCCTATAGCTAACATGCTTCAAATACAACTACTGTTACTGTAATAGACTAAAATATTATAAAATTCAACAGTCCGAGTCCATATAGTTTAGTTATATATTCGAACTATTCCTAATGAATACAAGGACTTCTGATCGGATCAAATATAAAGTGGAAAACAACTTGAAATAACACATAATCATTTTTTATTTTTTCTTCGTCGACTTGAATTACATCAACAAGTATAGAGTTGTACCTCGAAATAGACGGAAATCAATGAGATTCTAATTTAAAAGTCGAAAATGAGGATCAGCAGTAGAGTTCAATCAGCAACTTTATCACACATATAGCTTCAGCACACCAGATTTAAACCAACAGGAGTAACAAATCACCAGAAAACCAACAGCAAATACAGATCAACAGAAAACCAGCATATAACTTGACAATCAGCACCAAATAGCCTTCAAATTGATATGAGAAACTAATGAAACAGTAGGATTTTCGGACTACTTATATTGTTTTTTGGTATTTTTTTTTTTTGAATTTTTGAAATGAAGGATTTCTAAAGTAAAAGCTTAGAATTGCAGAGATTAATCTGAGAGATTTTCAGATTGCCCAAACTTGTTTCAAGAGGCCAAGTGAGGCCTATTTATAGAATAAAAATAGAGGGAAGTTCAAATTTCAGATTTTATCAAGCATTTCCTCTTTTATTTCAATTGAACCCCTATTATTTGTTAGCTAATCGATTTTAAACCCCTTATGAATACAGAACTAACCCTTTTTCCCCTATCTAGAATGTTCTATTCCATTGTTTTACCCTTTTACCCCCACTTTTAACTGGCATTTTACTGCATTGCCCTTTATATTGCCTATACTATCCCCACCTCCTAAGTTTAATTATAATTAAACCATTTTTGTAATCCCAAATCACCCCTGAATCCAAATCCTATTTACCAATTACCCTTACTGCCTTTTACCCCTTTATCCTTTTAATTTCAGAATCAAGGTTCAATTGATTGCTAATCTAAATCAAAATTAATCAAATAAAATTTAACTAACAGACTATTATAATCTTAATTATCAAGGTTAATCAGAATTTAACTATTGAATTATAAGAACGATTAAGAACAAAATTGACTAATGACTAATTATCAATTATCAGCTATAACCAAAGACAACTAATCAACAATCAGCTTTAACAATTAACCAGACTGACTAATTTTAGAAACAAACAATAAAATCATTTTGAAAATCTATTTATACTAATTTTGTCTATCACTTTATTATTAACTCAAAATTAATTAGAACCTAATATCCATATCTAATTACAAGAACCCTAGTAAGATTAAACAGGTAGAAAAACTCATGACAAAACCAAAAAGGAAAACAAATAGGCATGCAAAAAATAATGAAACAAAAATAAAGAAAGAAGAAAGACTTAGCTTTTCCTTTTGTTTACCTTGGACAGTTCCCTTTTATTTTTTCTTGTTTTAATTGAAAAAAATATCTAAGAACCTCAGGAAGTCTTGGCATCATTTTCTTGCAGGTTGAATCACCGGAGAAGCTTCAAACTTGGATTCGAGCCACTTCAGTGATTTTTAAGACTCAAGACTCTTAGAAATAGGTTGAGGGGGGTTAGGAGATATTACAGTGTGATTTTGGGTTGGTTTGGACAAACTAGTGTTCGCCGGTGTTAGGGTTCCGGCGACACTATTTGGGATATTCGAACAGATATGGAATGATTTGACAGAAACAGAAGAGAGGGGTGGAATCAGGAGCTTGTGGCGATTCTATGGTATAAAATTGAAGGTGATTGGCGAAGGTACTGTCTCCCGCCGGTAGGGTTCCGGCGGGCTCTGTGAGGAGACGGTGACGGCTAATGTTTTGCTAGGGAAGAAGTGAGATGTAATGAACTGTGTGTACGTATAATTGATACATTAAAGGATTATGGGCGATTTCTGGCCATTGGATTACATGGATGAATGGCCCAGATCATTCGAGCACCTAAACAACACCGTATGCCTTAAATGAAGATTTTACTCTCAGCCATTAGATTGTTTAAATGAATGGTTCAGATCACACGCGATAAAACGGCGTCGTTTTCGATTAATGAGAGCCAAACCAAGACCGTAGGATCAACTTAATTGAGGGCTCAGATTAACGACGTCCTAAACGGCGTCGTTTCGCTTTTATAGGGTTGGACCGGATGGATGATTTGGGCCTGGGTCGGTAGATTTGGTTTGGGGCTTGGATGATTTCCTATTTGGGCTATTAATTGGGGTATATTTTGACCCAAATCTTATTGTATTTTTTGTTTATTTATTTCTGATTTTGTTTTTATTTTGTATTTTTGTATTTTTGGTATTTTTGTATTGGTATTTTTCTCATTTTTGTAAAACTAAAATAAAACCTAATTAAACTAATTAAAACCTAATTAAACTATTTAAATTCTAAAAATCAATTGTCAACTAAAAAAAATGCCTAAGAACTATATATATTATTTTAATTTTCTTTTAAATTGTTCTAAAACGAATTAATACCTACTTAATACTAAAATGTAGAATTAAATTCCTAAATGCATATTATTATTTTTCGTATTTTCACATGCACAAATAACATGCAGACAATTAACACAAAATCTACAGAAATTGTTAAAATAAGAGAAAAAAATTATTTCGTTTGAATTTTTTGGGAATAAACTCATATATAGGGTAAAAATCACGTTCTCACACCTATTACTTGATAGTATCAGCTCCTACAGAGAGCCAGGCAATAGAAAAACAAATGAGGCATCAGCAGCTTGCAGGACAATGCTATGGTATACTGATGAGAACCATTGGTTTAGGCATCAATTTTGTCTAAATATAGAAGATTATATTTCTTTCTGGGATGCAGGATAGGACATCAATGTATAAGGATGACAACATGACAAAGATCACATCAACAGTTGAACAAATTTCACAGGAGCACAAGAGCAAAAATACAACAGCTGGAAAAGTAAACTTAAGCAGCATTGGTCATTTGCCAAACTGATAGGCAATAGAAAAACAAATGAGGCACCAGCAGCTTGCAGGACAACTCTATGGTATACTGATGAGAACCATTGGTTTAGGCATCAATTTTGTCGAAATATAGAAGATTATATTTCTTTTTGGGATGCAGGCTAGGACCTCAATGTATAAGGAAGACAACAGGACAAAGATCACATCAACAGTTGAACAAATTTCACAGGAGCACAAGAGCAAAAATACAACAGCTGGAAAAGTAAACTTAAGCAGCATTGGTCATTTGGCAGACTGATCGAGGATCATTATCAAAATCTGGGGTACAAACATGATGTTTCAAACCAAGGAGACATACAAAGACGTGTTTCAAGCAATGGTCACAACAAATGAAAGGTGGAAGCCAGTAAAACATCAAGGCAAAGTTGATACAAAATGGGCTATTTGTGTAAATTCTGGGCAATAAGGATTACTAAACTTACATGAATTTGATGGGATTGTGAATCCAATCACATCAGTTCGCTTCTATCATCCTTGTGTGTATGTTGAATCTCCCAAACTTTATCTGGTGTATCCAATTCTCCAGTAATAGTATTTCTCTACAATATAGTTACGGAGAAAAAATATATAAGCAAATATATAAATATGTAAATAACAAAGAAGCATATGTGATAGTAGGGGACTAAATATATTTTTACCGTAGATTCTTCTACTTCTGCAAAAGACTTTGTACCACAAGTATGCTTAGTTATTTGCTTTTCTCTATTTCTTTTGTTCCTCTCACTTACAACATGTAAGTAAACAGATTAATAAATCATTATTCAAAGAGACAATCTTTATGTATTAAGTTAATACCTTAAATTCTGGACTTCCAAAATATTGTATTAGGTATTTCCAGTCCTCAAGCTCAACATCTTCAGGTCGATGAGACAATCTTTTTTCATTAGTATTGTACTTAGAGTACAGAATGCTGAGTCGAGCTTTCCATGCTCTAAATAACCTTTGCATAGTGCTAATTACAAAGGCATGAAACCTATGCTCTCGCAACCCGCTGCAAACTTCAAATTTATCCTAACAATAAATGTAACATTATATTCAATATCCTTACCACATAAATAAAACTTGCAACTTAAAGTCACTACAATATTGAAAGTAGTTTATTACCTTGATCTTTAACCACATTTCTTCTCCGTGTTTCATAACTATTTTCTGCCAATTTCCATCTTGGAACGAGATAGTGCTCCTCATGACCCAACCACAGTAATTAACAATATCTCTAGCCCCAGAACCTAATGCTCTATCAATGTCATCTAGAATCATAATTTTGATTTTGCCACCACACTTAGTTTTTACTTCTAAACTTTTATATTTGTATTTTCCTCTTCCTTTTTTTTATTGCCGGAAGAAACTACAAAGTAAAAGGAAATTATTGTCCATTAGTAGCTCCACTAAATCAATAAAAATAATTTTCACAGAACAACAAAAAATAGAAACTAACTTGCATAATTTTCAGCCTCTGGAGAGCAATGCAAAGTTTATGCTACATTTCGTGATGATTGTGTTTCTAAAGAAGGTATTCGGAGAGAGTTAGGATCTCATTAGGTCTGTAAAGGTCCTTGACTCGGGTTACTTGGTTGTCCTATCTCTACAGATGCATCAGATACACGTCCGGTCTGTATGTGTGGCTGAGACGTCGCTCCAAAATTGCCACGTCCTTGAAAATTTTCATGACCACAGCTCGTCCGGCCTCTCCCATGTTTTCCTCGTCCAACTCCTCTCATTACCTGCAATAAAACATACAAAGAAAATGATTGATTAGAATAGAGAACAACAATTATTTTTATGGCAATATAATTGCTGAATATATACTGGCTCAAATATGGCAGTATTGGTCAATATTTTTATCATTGTTTTAGGGCCAAAAGAAGCAAAATAGATGGAGAACAACAATGGTCTAAGTCACATTACAGTAGACACACACAACCACATAGAAAAGCACCCCATCTACCATCCATACACCGTATCAGGAACCTTCAGATTAGCTAAGAACCTGCCAAACACAATATTTCTGAAAAACATAGCAGAAATGCTCTCATTTTCACTAACACTATTTTCTGTTTTACAGGTGGCCCCTCTAATGTTCTGATCCTTCAACTGGTATGGTTCGTGGGAGTGGTATCAATATCTTTGATGCTATATTCTGTAGCAATGCATCAAATAATGTTGACCTATATCATTATGTATCAAATAATTTTGTAGCATTCTGTAGTTTAATCATTCTGTAGCAATGCATTCTGTAGTTTAATCATAATAGGTCTGTTCAGAACAAGGAAGAAGAGCACAGAACCCTGAAAATATGTGATAACTCGAACAACTGCACGTGCAAATAATGCTACACGAAGGGTAACTCTTCTTTTACAAGGCAACAAAACTTTATTGATGATGGGAAAATACCCTTATACAAGTAGAGCATTAAAGAATAGACCATCTACATGATTATATTGTTTTCTGGGAAAGAGACTCAATCTTCCACGCATATTGTTTAACATTTGATTTCTAAATACTAGAATATCCACATCAGAAATGTGTAGTTCAATACAAAATGGATCAGACAATAGTTTTTTGAAAAGATCAGTATACTCGATGTGTGAGACACAGACATGCAAAGATTTTAAGAAATGAAGACCTTCATTTGCCTCACTTCTGGCCAATTATACCAACTTCTCACCTGTACTACACGATCAAACTCATGAGCAGATGCACACAATGGCAACTGATGTTGAGCAACAACTGTGATAGCAGCTCCAGAAGAATTCCTCAATGTTTCAATATTTTGACCAGACACTCCTATCAAACCACCCGCCTGAGAACCAGCAATCAAGAACCTTATTGTGTTTGCTGCCACATGGCCAGCACCAACTTTCTATGCATCAATGTTGTCATCATCATCCTATCATGGAGAGAACAATAGTGCAAGGATCAGTTCCACTCTCACAAAAAACATATAGAGAACTTCAAAATGAGACATAGACATAAAGCTTCAAGCATCAGAAGAAAATCAAAAAAGAAATATAAAGATTCAAGCTTCACTAATCTTTGGTTCATTGACAGTTCCAAACAAATACATGGGATAGTATAATGTCATGGACAAAAATATAGAGAATTTTCAAAATAGGATGTAACATCTATATCATTATTCTTTTGTTTCTTAGTCTTCAAGAGGATGTATCGGTGTCCTCCCCATCACCGTCATCAAATAATTCTTCTTCGCTATCTTGACTCTATGATATTTCTATATGATTTCATTAATGAAATCATCTTCCTCATTATGCACATTGTTTTTAGCTTGCGTACTTGCATGATCGTAATTAATACTTTTGTGGTTCAACATTATCCCTATGTAGAGACACCTCAATAATATTTTCTTGGTCATTGGTGCACAAAGTATTAAATTCAGCTTCCTCTTGCTGATAAACTTCTTCATTCAATAATTCTTCATCTTCGATATCTAAACAATTATTATCATTATCAGGCATTTTGAAAGGGTCGCGAGGATTTTTCTTCACAACAACAAGCCAATCATTATTGACCATGTCGTCCAAGTAAAAGACTTGTTCTAACTGAGATGCCAACACAAATGGCTCATTTGTATTCAAGGCATACCGAGTATTCACACTTGTGAAGCCATATTTGTAAATCTTTTATCCTCTTCCTAAGCGAGCCACATCCCACCAATGACACTTGAATAAGTAAACTTTTTTGTTTCCCACAAAAGATAACTCATAAATGTCCTCTAATTCACCATAATACTCTTTATTAGAGTCTGAATCATCTCCTCTCACAAGAACACCACTATTCTGCATTTTTATTCTCAATGCAAGCCCTTTTGTATGGAATCTTAATCCATTCACCACAAATGTTGAATATCGATGTACTAACGATGAAGGACCGACGGCTAAGCTTATGAGCTTATCATTTGCGCGTCCTTGTGCAGATAGTATATCTACAAAGACGAACAATATTGTTATGACCAATAACATGATGGGATGAATAAACTAATATCAATATTATCATTTGAGTAGACACCTACACGTGTGCGAAACCAATCAAGAGACCCATTTTTATGAGCTCTCATTGAACTTTGGCTTTCAATCTCTCTTGTATATTTCCTGCATTTTAAGTTAGCCAAGATAAATCAGATTTAAATTATCTCAATGTGAAACTATCTTGAAGTTAATAAGAGACTTACTTCATGAAATGTGAAACCTCTTCATAATTTTGAAGCACATACATACATGCTTGTTTAAACTCATTATGAGATAGAGTAATGCCTCCTGGGGCACCTTTTGTTTCCCCACTTTTTTTAAGATATACATCTCATCATTTGACACAGATCCATCGCCATTACTAGTTGGTTTATTGAACTTTTTTGAGATATTCTTCAAGTATCGTGAGCAAAATGTGAGGCTTTCCTCTACCAAATAACCTTCTGCAATTGAACCTTCTAGACGATTTTTGTTGCGAACATATGACTTAAGTGTTCGTAGATACCTATATAAAATGACTTATTAATATAATGTGTGTCATTCTTACTCTATAGCATCGAAATTATTAAACAATAAATTACCTCTCAATAGGATACATATTCCGATATTGAGCTGGTCCACCAAGCTTTGCCTCACTTGGCAAGTGAATTGGCAAATGAACAATGACATCAATGAAAGCCGAAGGGAAAACAAGTTGAAGTTTGGTCAAAATAACAGGAATTTCTGCCTCTAGGATATCAAGATCTTTAATCGTCAAGCACTTAGAGTATATATTCTTGAAAAACTTTCCTAAGGCTATAATTGGATCACACACTTCCTTGGGTAGCAAACCACGTATAGCTACTGGAAAATTTTCTTGCAACAATACATGATGATCCTGATATTTCAATCCATGTATCTTTTTCTCCTGTACGTTGACACACCTTAAAACATTTGAGGAAAATACACCAGGAACCTTCAGATTAGCTAAGAAACTGCATACCTTTAGCTTCTCTTCCGCGGACAATGCATAGCATGCTGTCGGTAACAAAATATTGTTCCCATCCTCAATAGGATGCAACCTTTGTCTGATTCCAAGATCCATCAAGTCATATCTACTTTTCAATGTGTCTTTTGTCTTTACAACCATATTCATGACAGTTGATATAATATTATCGGACACATTTCTTTCGATGTGCATCCCATCAAGGTTATGTCGTAACATAAGACTCTTCCAATAAGGCAATTGGAAAAAGATACTTTTCTTCTTCCAATTGTATGCATTGCTGTGAACATCACGCTTTCTCTTTTGTCCTTTACCAAAACTCACATTACCCAAAGCTTGTAATTGCACAAGTGCTTCATCACCTGTTAAAGGGTTAGGTGTAACTCCTACTTCAACTTTCCCATCAAATAACATCCTACTTCTCCGCCATGGATGGTCCATGGGAAGGAAGCGACGATGACCCATATAACACAACTTACTATGCAAGGAATTTGATTGTGTATCTTTATGGCAACAAGGGCATGCAAGCTTTCCTTTGGTTGACCATCCTAAAAGATTACGCAGGAAAGTCATTGATCGTCCACATTATAGCCACACGCATTAGAAAATTAGATTTTGAGTGTGCATCATAAGTCTCCCCCCCCGTCCTATAATTCTTTCAACTCTTCAATCATTGGTTGTAAATATACATCGATATCATTGCCTGGAAACTTGGGGCTTGGAATAAGAAGTGTCATCATGAAATATGGATTTTTCATGCAATCCCATGGTGGAAAGTTATATGTAGCTAGTACGACTGGCCAAATGCTATGATTAGAACTCATGTTCCCATAAGGTTGGAACCCGCCACTCGCCAAACCTAATCGAACATTTCTTAACTCAGCTAAAAAGGTGGAATGTCGTGCATTAAAGGATTTCCATGTTATTGAGTCAGATGGATGTCGCAAGACACCATCATCAATATTTCCCTCCTTGTGGCACCTCATCTTTTTAGTTGTTTCTCTTGCCATGTACAATCTTTGAAGCCTTGGTTTGATTGGAAAATACCGCAAGATTTTATGAGCTACTTTCTTGCCTCCGTGTTCTTCAGACTTCCATCTGGACTTACCACACTTAGGACATGCTTGGACATCGGCATAATCACGCCAATATAAAATACAATCATTCCGACATGCATCTATTTTGGTGTACCCCAAGCCAAGGTCACAAAGAACTTTCTTTGCTTCATAGAAAGAATTAGGCACAAATGACCCCTCGGGAAGAACTTCTTTAAAGAAGCTCAATAATGCATCCATCGATTTGTTGCTCCAATGGTTAAGACACTTCAAGTGAAGGAGTTTAACAATAAAAGACAACTTCGAGACTTTTTTACAACCAGGATAAAGTTCTATCTCAGCATCTTCTAACAATTTGTAAAACTTTGTTACATGTACATTTGGCTCTTCATTGTCCTCTGAATTATTATTATTATCCTCCACATTCGTATATCCACAAGAATCGTGAATCATTTCAGTAATATTATCCTCTTCAATACTATCATCTTCCGCTTCACCACTAATTGCAGTATTAGAAGTTTCAACTCTAACTAACACTTCTCCATGCAAGTCCCACACTTTATAAGAATCCCAGAAACCCTTCTTCAATAAATCTCCTCTTACACCAACTCTTAGCTTGAACACAGAATTCCTACACCCTTTACAAGGACACCGAATCATAGTGTTCACAGTTGGTTGACTGAATGCCCAATTAAGAAAGTTGTCTACTCCATCTCTATATCTTTGGTCGACACTATTCCTAATACTCAACCAACTTTTATCCATCATATCTATATCAAAAAAATAAATAAATTAATTTACCAATTAAAAGGGGATGGATTATAATAATAAAAATAAATATAATAATTAACATATACTAAGGGTATTCAGACAAGTAGTCACAAAAATACATTATTCAATCATAAAACAAGTTGCTCGTATGAAAATTGTGGAGGCCTAAGCTTATCAGTACCAATTGAGTGGCAGGAATGATACTAAATTTCCTTTAGTAGCCAAACATGAAAATGCAGCAAACCGTAAGAAATCTACTGGACAAAGGCAAGACAAAACAAAGAGATTCACTGGACAAAGGCATCTTTAGATAAGCCTTCACAAACTATAAGCACAACCAACTCAGAAAGAGGGCTTACTACGAAAACTCAAATGGCCTATAGGAACTGTGAATAGCGTTCAAGAAATCTTAAGCTTATAAGGATATTTCAACATACAGCACATCTGCACTTGGCTGCACCAAATTTATTTCAGTCTAAGAATCAGTAGAAATTGTGCCTTACTTCTTGAAACAAGAAAGATAGGAAAGAAAAAAAAAATCCAAATGAATACATGCTTTTTGGTCTCAGATACAATAGATTAGAATAGCTCTCTTTTTGCTTGATCTTTACAAACTTCTTAATCTACAACTATCCAACTATCCAAAATGCAAGCAGATTGCATTTTTAAGCACTTATAAAGATCATAAGCACTTAACTTGAAGAAGGTGCAAGCCAAAACAACACCCGAAAGGCACTGTAACACACTATACATCAAACAACTTCCTTAATCTATAAGTTTAAATAACCAGATTTGTT
>MU664872.1:0-19479 GCA_026770625.1 Nicotiana glauca
GGTTACCGGGCTGAAATTGGGAAGTTGGAACAACAAGTTGAAAGTCTGAAATTCGAAAACAGTATGCAAGTTGCTACGGATCAGGGTGAAAAGAATAGATTGGCCCGAGAAAATGAGGCGTTTAGGGCCCAAATCCAGCATTTGAGAATAGACGCTGATAAACAACCGAGGAGTCGTTCAGATGAACGATTGATAAAAGGGTTGGAAAATGAAGTGAGGGAATGTCGGGATGAGATGGAAAAGTCTGAGAATATCATAGCAGAGCTCAAAGCACAGTGGGACACAAGAGCATATGAGCATCGCCGATACTTGAATCAATTGAAATGGGACCACGAGAAAATGTTGCCAATCTGAAAAGAAAGGTGGTTGACCTTGAGGGTAAAGCAGTTAAGCAGGCTAGAGATTTTGAGATTGAAAGTGGACATTGTTACAACCTGTTGGCCCAAATGGAGGTAGAAGTGCAACAACTGCAAAATCAGCACCTACAGGATTCTCAGGTGTTAAAAACATGCAGTAATCAGATAAAGCGTTTACTTATAGAAAAGAAGCAAAAAAGAGACAAGATTAGAGCCATTTTCAGGAGATGTCGTCCTTGTGAATACATGACCCATACTAATTTTTTCTCAGCAGTGATGATCCATGTGAAGCGGACCATGAATGAATTAGAGCAACTTGAAAGGGATTTGGAACCTAGGCCCGCGGCAAGGCCGGACGATGCCCCGCGGGCACCCATATTTGAAGCTTTAGAGTACGCATAGTTCATGTCTGCATTTTTCCTGTTTTGGGTCTATTGTCTGTTTGTCTATTTGTCTTTGCACGTCAAAGTATGTTTGTAGTGTTGAAGTTTGTATTGGGTCTTAGCTTGCACCTGTCATTTTCTTTCTGCAAAAGTATTCTAGTTTGTAATAGTTTGTTTTAGTAATGAAAAATTGAAAATTCCAAAAAAAAAGGTACATTTCTTTATTTTTCTTGTTTTTGTTTGTCACGAACTACGCTGGTCTGATTCATGCGAGGCCGTGATACGTAGGCAATCTTCATCAGATTCGACCAAAACTTTAAATAAGAGAAGAGGTTTGTAAAGCAAAATAAAAGAATGCAAGGGAAAGATAAAAAGGGGGGAAAAGAAAGGAAAAAGGAGAGCGTAAAGAGAAGCTGGAATGACGCATGCAACCAACACAAAACATGTAGAAACCCACTTAACTGTATAGATGCATCACACCCCAACGTGAGATTACCTATCTATTATTTGTTTCAAACTAAACGTTTGCTTACTGCTACGTCTAGGTTTTATAGAAAGGTGGTTGGTTTTGTGGTAGTCTGGACTCACATTCATACTTTACGAGGTCGAAAGGAAGTGTTCAGCCATCCATCACAAAGTCGAAAGGAAGTGTTCACACTTACTTCACAAGGTCGAAAGGGAGTGTAGAAATGTCTTCAGAAATTCCTCTACCAACGATTCCTGTTTCAGAGGAGAGTTTAATCTCGGCCATCCCAATTTCTGAATCAGCTACTGCTGAGGAAAACAGAATCCTGCATCTCCGCATGTTGGAGATGTTAGACGACTGGAACAATGGAAGAAAGCCTCCAAGTGTGATCCTTGAATTCCCCGAATTGTTTGCCAGGACAAGTGGGACTTCCAACGTCCCCGTAAGTTATCCAACTACCCCATTCGGGTACCCTACCATTTCAGCTCACTCCGCTGGATCACCCTCTGAGTCTTATCCCCGGGTGTCAGTGACGGACATGGATACGAATATATTCACTGCACCGCCTTGTCCAACTGCGGCACAACCCGCTATACACAGGCCTAATTTTGACTCATCCTCATTCACATTCCAAGCACCATCCTTCTCATTGGAACCTACCCGATTTACCACCAACGCTTACCCTCAGCAGCCTCGATACGAGCTTACACCTGGGCAAGACCAAAATCCCAAAGCACCCGAGCAGGATGAGATGGCTAAGAGAATGAGAAGCCTCGAACAAAGCTTAAAAAACATGCAAGGGTTGAGCGGGCAGAAGAGTATCTCCTATGCGTATTTGTGTATGTTCCCGCATGTCCATTTGCCGTCAGGGTTCAAAACACCAAAATTTGAAAAGTATGACGGGCACGGCGACCCCATTGCTCATTTGAAGAAGTACTGCAATCAGTTACGGGGAGCCGGTGGCAGAGAGGAATTGTTGATGGTATATTTTGGGGAAAGCCTAATCGGCATTACTTCTGAGTGGTTTATGGACCAAGACATCTCACGTTGGCATATCTGGGATGATCTTGCCCGAGAATTTATTCAACAATTCCAATACAACATAGACATTGCGCCGGATAGGAATTCTCTGACAAATCAAAAGAAGAAATCCTCAGAAAATTTCAGAGAATATGCAATAAAGTGGCGCGAACAAGCTTCAAGAGTGAAACCTCCAATGGATGAGATGGAGATGGTCACTGTCTTCCTGCAAGCCCAAGAGCCCGATTACTTCCAGAATATGATGTCGGCCATGGGAAAGAATTTTGCAGAAGCAATTAAAATCGGGAAAATGGTAGAAAATGGCCTAAAAATGGGTAGAATCTTGAGCCAGGCAGCCATAAGAGCAACCTCCCAAGCCATCCAAGGTGGGTCTGGAAGAATAGCAAGGGGCAAGAAAAAGGAAGAGACGTCCATGGCAGCGTCAGAAGCAAGAGAATATCGTAACCCCAGGCCCCGTTTTCCAGAGAGAACCTCACAACACTACTACCCCCACCAAGATGCGGCCTATGCTCCTCAGCCTTACATGGTCATGAATGCTCAACCTTACGGCCGACCACCGCAACAAGCCAACCGAAACCAAGCTCCACTTCCAAGAAACCAGCCTCCTCACCGAAACCACTATAATCCCCAACCACCCCAGAATAACTTTCGTCCTCGGGAACTACCCAGGAGACGAACCTTCACCCCTATCGGTGAACCATATTCTGAGTTATTCCCAAAGTTTGTCCAAATGGGTTTCCTACAACCCATACCCCCAAATGGGCAAAACCCGGAATCACCATCATATTAGAGGGGTGTCAGATGTGCCTATCATTCAGGGGTAGAAGGGCACGATACGAACAATTGTTGGACTTTAAAAAGGGCAGTGGAGGACTTGATAGAACAAAGAAAGATAGTGGTAAGGGACGAGGAGGTCCCGAATATGACTAACAATCCTTTGCCAGTCCACAACAATGGGCCGTTGATTGGAATGATTTGTGAAGATGGGGAATTTGATCCGGCATTAAAAGCCATAATTGCCATCGCTGATGCAGAGAGAAAGCCAAAAATCGCCCTGAAGCAAGATAAAAGGGAAAAGAAGACCCAAGCTACCCAGGAAAAACTAGAAATGAAAGTTGAAGAAGGAACGGAGGCAATGCCTCCAAGAGATGGTGTTGTCTATATCCCATGAGGCAGCAAAGAAAAGCAGTTGACTTTGAGTCCTCCGAAAAGATTTCAAGTGAAAAAGGGAACACCAATGCATGTGCCAAAAGGAGCCTATGTGGTCCGGGGGACAATCAAACCACTTCGGCTGAATGAGCCAGTGGTTATTGGATGCGTGCCATAGAAGCCCATGACAGATCCTGCTGCTGTACCCTGGAATTACAACAAAACGGTGGTGACCTATAAAGGCAAAGAGATCTCAGGAGCAGTTCAAGAAAACCACCCTGCTGAAAGATACGCCAATTTGGAAGAAATAAACAGCGCCACCAAAAAATGCTTCCCATCTAACGAGGAAGCAGAAAATTTCTTTCAAAAGATGAAAATGGCAGATTATGAAGTGATTGACCAGCTTTGAAAGTTTCCTGAACAAGTTTCCCTGTTATCTCTATTGATGAATTCCACCGAACATCAGTAGGTATTGATTAAGACTCTTAATGAAGCATATGTGCCTATTGAGACTTCTGTAGATCAGCTGGAAAGAATGGCGGAGAGATTCTTTGCAATCAACCAGATTTCCTTCAGTAAAAATGACTTGCCCCCAGAAGAAGCCGCACATAACAAAGCCCTGCACCTAACAGTTAAATGCGAAGGGTGCTATACGAAAAGGGTTATGGTGGATGGAGGTTTCGGGGTAGACATCTGCCCGCTCTCGACTTTACAACACATGGAAATTGGGACCGAAAGAATTCGACCCAACAATGTCTGTGTACGGGCTTTTGATGGTACAAAAAGGGACACAATTGGAGAGATCGACCTGATTTTGACCATTGGCCCAGTAGATTTTGAAATAACTTTCCATGTTCTGGACATGGACACGTCCTACAACATTCTTCTGGGGAGGCCATGGATTCATGCAGCCGCAGCTGTACCCTCTACCCTTCACCAAATGGTAAATTTCGAGCATGAAGGTCAAGAGATCGTGGTCCACGGGGAAGATGAGCAATCAATCTATCGGGACCCTTCAGTCCCATNCCAGCCTCCTCACCGAAACCACTATAATCCCCAACCACCCCAGAATAACTTTCGTCCTCGGGAACTACCCAGGAGACGAACCTTCACCCCTATCGGTGAACCATATTCTGAGTTATTCCCAAAGTTTGTCCAAATGGGTTTCCTACAACCCATACCCCCAAATGGGCAAAACCCGGAATCACCATCATATTAGAGGGGTGTCAGATGTGCCTATCATTCAGGGGTAGAAGGGCACGATACGAACAATTGTTGGACTTTAAAAAGGGCNATTTTGAAATTGTGGTCGCCGACCAGTATGAAGAAGGGAGCCCTTGCCCCCAACCTTTCCTGTCCAACGCCTCAATCATGGTCGCTAAAGAAATGATCCGACGGGGATTCAAACCAGGAAAAGGACTTGGAAAATCATTGCAAGGAATAACTGAACCTATCACCTTGCCTCCCACTAAGAAACTCTTTGGGATAGGTTTCCACCCTACTCCTAAAGATGAAGATTGGGCAAAAAAGAGAAAAAATCAGGGATGGAAGTTGATTCAACTACTGCCACACTTGTACGAAACCTTCGTCGGTCCAAAGTATGATAAAGAAGAGGATGAAACCTTTACAGCCAAAGATATTGAGGAAATATGTGGGGAAATGAGAGAAATGCTTTATGAAACCCACATGGTTCAGCTGGGAGAAGGCACAAGCACTGCTGAGGTGCTATACATGGGTCCAAATGCTAAGCTTCAGAATTGGGAGGCTACACCGTTTCCAGTCAGGCGGGAGTCCGGGTAGACTTGTCCTGCCACCTTTCCTGCATCACGAGTTATCCCAGGGTGTAAATCAGATGTTTTCTTTAGTTTCCTGTTTTTAATTTCCTGAGATGTAAATCCTTTTATCTTCCCAATTTCAAGGAATAAAATTAGTATTTCGTCATCTTATTTTTCTTTATTCTTTCTGATTTTTGTTATTTTTTCTTTTATCTCTTCTTTTCAGTTATAATAATGCGGCTTTAAATGACATGACATGCTTGCGGACTTCACGCCCAGATCCAAACACGCTATCTAACTGTGAAATAATGAACCAAGAATCGGAATATGATGAAGAAGAGGCTTTTAGAAAAATAAATCGAGAACTGGAACACTTTGAGAATAAACCTAAGACGAATTTGAATGACACAGAACCAGTTAATTTAGGAACTTCTGAAGAAATCCGAGAGACCAAAATAAGCATTCACACAGATGTGAAAACAAAGGACGCAATAATTCAACTCTTGTTTGAGTTTAAATATGTGTTTGCTTGGTCATACGATGATATGCCAGGATTAGGTGTTGATTTAGTGGTGCATAAATTGCCAATCTACCCTGATTGTCCCCCAGTTCAACAAAAACAGAGAAAGTTCAAGACTGATATCAGTGATAAAATCAAAGAAGAAGTCACAAAGCAGTTGAAAACAGGGGTAATCCGGGTGGTCCAGTATACTACGTGGTTGGCTAATGTAGTTCCTGTACCGAAGAAAGATGGGAAAACTCGGGTGTGTGTGGATTACCGAGACTTGAATAGGGAAAGTCCCAAAGATAACTTCCCCTTGCCCAACATCCACATCCTTGTTGATAACTGTGCCAAACATGAGATACAATCCTTCGTGGATTGTTACACGGGATATCACTAGGTGTTGATGGATGATGGAGATGCCGAGAAAACCGCTTTCACTATACCTTGGGGTACCTACTGTTATCGGGTTATGCCATTCAGTTTGAAGAACGTTGGGGCAACATACATGAGAGCCATGACTGCTATTTTTCATGATATGATGCATCAAAAGATAGAGGAGTATGTAGACGACGTGATCATCAAATCCAGGACTCAGGACGATCATGTTCGAGACTTGAGGAAATTTTTCGAGAGGCTGCGAAAGTATGACTTGAAGCTGAATCCGGCTAAATGCGCCTTCGGAGTCCCATCAGGTAAACTTCTGGGTTTCATAGTTAGCAGGAGAGGTATCGAGTTAGATCCAACAAAGATAAAGGCCATCCGGGAACTGCCTCCTCTAAGGACAAAAAAGGACGTAATGAGTCTATTGGGCAGGTTAAACTATATCAGCCGGTTCATCGCTCAACTGACTTCCACATGTGAGCCCATATTCAAGCTATTAAGGAAAGATGCAGAAATCAAATGGACAGCTGAATGTTAAGAGGCCTTTGACAAGATCAAAGAATATCTTTCAAATCCTCCAGTTTTGGTCCCGCCGGAGCCGGGGAGACCTCTGTTCTTGTATCTGACAGTCTTAGAAAATTCTTTTGGCTGTGTCCTCGGGCAGCATGATACAACCGGAAAGAAGGAACATGCGATCTATTACTTAAGCAATAAGTTCACCGGTTATGAAGTCAAATACACCTTGTTGGAAAGAGCGTGCTGTGCTTTGACATGGGTCACTCAAAAGTTGAGACATTATCTTCAGGCTCACACTACTCACCTCATTACCAGGTTGGATCCTCTGAAGTACATATTCCAGAAACCGATGCCCACTGGGAGATTGGCAAAGTGGAAAATTTTGCTTACTGAATTTGACATAGTCTACGTCAGTCGCATGGCGATAAAAGCCCAGGCATTGGCGGATCACTTGGCTGAAAACCCGATTGATGAGGAATACCAATCGTTGAATACTTACTTTCCAGATGAGGAGGTAAACACAATAGAAGTAGTCTCTGAAGACGACCATGTTTGGAAAATGTTCTTTGATGGGGCTGTAAATGCCAAAGGTATAGGAATTGGGGCAATCCTAATCTCGCCCACTGGTCAGCACTATCCGGCTACGGCCAGGCTCCGTTTTTTTTGCACGAACAATACGGCTGAGTATGAAGCCTGCATCATGGGCATGAACATGGCAATTGATCAAGATATTGAAGATTTACTGATTATGGGGGATTCTAATCTGATTATCCGGCAAGCCCAGGGTGAATGGGAGACCCGAGATGTCAAGCTTATTCCTTACCGACAACATGTGGAGGATCTCGGCAGGCGATTCAAATCAATAGAGTTCAGGTACGTCCCGCGGTGCCACAATGAACTAGCTGATGCACTTGCCACTTTAGCTTCAATGTTACCTTACCCAGGCAATGCCCACATCGATCCCTTGGAAATCCAAATCAGGGAAAGACACGGTTACTGTAATGTAATCGAGGCAGGACCAAATATCCAGCCATGGTACCACGATGTCAAGAGGTTTTTGAAAACACAAGAATACCCCGAACATGCTACTGGAGATCAAAAGAGAACTATTAGGCGGCATGCGAGTGGTTTCTTTTTGAGTGGTGAGGTCTTGTATAAAAGAACCCCGGATCTTAACCTGTTAAGATGTGTTGACACCGAGGAAGCAGGAAGTACACGCGGGAGTGTGTGGACCTCATATGAACGGGTATGTCTTGGCCAAGAAAATACTACGAGCCGGGTATTATTGGATAACTATGGAGAAAGACTGCTTCAGTTTCGTCTGGAAATGCCATCAGTGTCAGGTGCATGGAGATCTGATTCATGCACCTCCAACAGAGCTACATCCTATGTCATCACCTTGGCCTTTTGTCGCTTGGGGTATGGATGTCATTGGTCCAATTGAGCCAAAAGCTTCAAATGGACACAGATTCATATTGGTCTCTATCGATTACTTCACAAAATGGGTCGAAGCTATCACTCTCAAATCGGTCACTAAAAAAGCCGTGGTGGATATTGTACATTCAAATCTTATATGTCGTTTTGGTATTCCTGCAACTAACATCACAGATAATGCGGCAAACCTGAATAGTCATTTGATGGAGGATGTATGCGAACATTTCAAAATAACACATAGGAACTCCACTCCTTATCGGCCCAAAGCCAATGGCGTTGTTGAAGCAGCAAACAAAAATATCAAGAAGATTTTGAGAAAGACAATCCAGAGTTCCAGACAGTGGCATGAACAGTTACCTTTTGCCTTACTAGGATATCGCACCACAGTGCGGACATCAGTAGGAGCAACCCTGTACTTGTTGGTTTATGGGACCGAGGCTGTGATACCTGCAGAGGTAGAAATTCCTTCGCTCCGGACCATTGTTGAAGCATAAATTGAAGATAGTGAATGGGTTAAGACTTGATTGGAGCAGTTGACCTTAATTGATGAAAAGCGAATGGCTGCGATCTTTCACGGGCAGTTGTACCAACAAAGAATGGCCCGTGCTTACAACAAGAAAGTACGACCCAGGAATTTTGAAGTAGGACAGTTGGTGTGAAGGCGCATTCTTCCCCACCACCAGGAAGCAAAAGGAAATTTTTCTCCTAATTGGAAAGGTCCATACATCATCAGGAAGATATTGCAAAGAAGAGCATTATATCTGGGTGATATTGAAGGAAATGATCCTGAAACAACTGTGAACGCGGACGCAGTCAAAAGGTACTATGTCTAAGTTTACTTCGGTGATGTCTTGGCGCATTTGTGATGATGAAGGCTTTCATTCTCGCCACCCAAACACTATCAACCTTTTTTGCAAGCCCTTTTGAGCCGGTTACATTTCTTTGGCTACCCTCTTTGGAATCCAAAAGCACCATTTAAAAAAAAATACAAATGATTCGCTTGAACTACGTTCTGAATTGATTCCTAAAGGATACGTAGGCAGCCTCCCTCTGGGGTTCAGTCACACCAAAACAAAAATCCAATTTTTCCCGAAGTTGAAACTGGGGCATATGTTATAATGGTTTGACCATGAGCTCACCAAATGATTCCAAAGTTGTAATCCCGTCCACAATTCTTTTTACCCAAAACCGAGTGCAAGTCCTTCGGATCAATTGCCAAAGGCGGGGAAAACTAAGAAATATTATTGTTGAAAGCCGATGCATTCTAAATTGAGAGAAATAAATGAGAGAGTCTTATCGGTGAAAACCTTCGGGCACCATGAGGCGACGGGAGTTAGAGAAACCAAAAATGAGAGAGTCCGTTTAGTGAAAACTCGCCAAGAGCACTATCGGGCGACGTTTGAGAAGATAAATGAGAGAGGTCGATTAGCGAAAACCCGCAAAGGGCGCTATCGGCCGAAAAAGGGGATATCTCATCACTAGAAGTCCTGGCAAGGTTCCCTGATTCGGAAATGCGGATCAATGGATTTATAAGAAGTCGGAAGTTGGTGCGGGTCGGGCATCCAGTCCAAGAAGCATGTCATGTCTATTTGAAGTCAGCATGCACCCCAGATAAGTCCTTCTTTTCCCCTGAAAGGGACGCTTCTATTTTAAATTCATCTTTTCCACTCTTTGTTTGCTTTTCCTTAAATCCCTTTCGGCTTAACCCTAAATTCTGAAACTTGTTACAAAGGAAAAGGTGGCAGGACCGGTTTCACAGAGTTCCGTCTGACAAGAGGCAAAGAAAATACCCAGCCTCAGTGGTGCATCAGTCCAATCCCGACTGATCATGATGTTTGATTACCTCCAAAGTAAAGACATTAGAAAAGAAAGAAAGTCAAAGGCAACGGTTTCGAGAGCAGAATGAGGTGGAAGAACCAAACCCTTACACGGGCAAGTCATCATGAAGACCTAAAAGTTTTGAGTTTTGTCAAGTTTGAAAGAATTCCCCTCTCAAGATCGGCAAGCAACAAAGTTCTCGATGGAAATGGGACTGCGATCAAGCAATTCAGATGATCAAGGCCACAAAACCAACCCCCGTTTCAAACTAACAAATTGTTCTTTGTTGAAAGTTAAAACAGGTGTAATTCAGGCGACCATACAAGAAACGGACGCAACCTAGAAGAGAAAAACAATGCGCAAGTGCTAGAACAGCTTTGTAGTAGAGAATCAACCAAAAGGGAAGTTTCCCCTCTAATTCTTCCATGCGTGTTGCTAAATAAATAAATAAATAAATAAATAATAAGAAGAAGAAGAAAATAAGAATAAAGTTAGAGAAGATAGAAGAAAGAAGAAAATAAAATAAAAACCCCAAAAGAAAAGCAAATCATGGTAGCAAGGAGCTTTTTCTTTCCAAATCCCGGCCAAAAAATCGAGGATCTCCCTGGCATAACCCAAGGAACTTTGTCAAAATCCCGGCCGAAAATCGAGGATCTCCCTGGCATAACCCAAGGAGACTTTTCTTTCCAAAATCCCAGCATAACCCGTGAACTTTTTCTGGCATAACCCGATGACCTTCCCGGCATAACCCGTGGACCTTTTCCGGCATAACCCGATGACCTTCCCAGCATAACCCGTGGACCTTTTCCGGCATAACCCGATGATCTTTCCGACATAACCCGATAACCTTTTCGGCATAACCCGATGACCTTCCCGGCATAACCCGATGACCTTCCCGGCATAACCCGTGGACCTTTTCCGGTATAACTCGATGATTTTCCCGGCATAACCCGATGACCTTCCCGGCATAACCCGATGACCTTTCCGGCATAACCCGATGACCTTTCCAGCATAACCCGATGACCTTCCCGGCATAACCCGCGGACCTTTTCCGGCATAACCCGATGACCTTCCCAGCATAACCCGATGACCTTGCCGGCATAACCTGATGGCCTTCCCGGCATAACCCGTCGACCTTTTTTGGCATAACCCGATGACTTTTTCGGCATAACCGATGAATTTCCCGGCATAACCCGCGGACCTTTCCGGCATAACCCGGCTATTTCCCAGCACAACCTGGATCCATTCACAAAGATACACAATCCTGATTTGTCTGTCTAGATATGTGTCACAACTAACTCACGAAATTTTCCTAGTTAAAAACTGGGGCAGAAAATTTTGTTTGTTTGTTTGTCTTTGATGTCTTAAGCAGGTTGACCTCGAGGCACAGGGATCGAGATGACCTACAGAGTGAGTCCCAATCCAGAATGAAGAAAAGAAGAAAAGAACAAAAAACAAAAGAAGATGAGCTCAAATACTGTAGCAAACAAAGGCGCGAATTGCTCGAAATTCGATCGAAGTCACAAGCTCTGCCAATCCCATTTCACTCAATGTTGCAGAAATAAACAAGAACCTACAACTTGCGAGCATCAAGATTCAGATCTAAGTTTACAAGCAAAATCAGCTAAGACTCAAGATCAAGTTCAGAAGAATTATAGATAGGAATCTTGTAACTCATAGTTGATAGACATAGCTAGCTTAGCTTCGATTTTCCTTTTTGGTGTAATAAGTAGGTTAGTAAGTGTTAGCAGCAGCAGCAACATCGATAACAGTGAAACCACAGCTTCATGGTAGTCCCAGCTACCAAGACTTCCCGAACTACATTGACCTGATTCCCTTTTTGCCAGGGATATGTAGGAGGCCTCCCGAAGCAAAGGCTCGGTCAAACTCTTTCAAAATGCTTCACACGGGGTACTCGAACGGGTAAAAATTGCTCGTATCCACTCATTTATCTTTGCGCAAAAACTCTTCATGTTTCCGGGCAAAGAGGGGCATCTGTGAGCACGTGATTTTTGCCCTGTTCGAATTACTCCAAAAGAAATCCAAAATAAAATAATTGTTTTTGATAGTTTGCAATTTTTCTGAATCTTTGTGTTTTTGTTTGCATCTGTTTGTGCATGTCTATTTGTTTAGATTTATATAAAATACAAAAATAGGTCGCATTTGCAATTTTTGGTTTAATTTTACAGTTAGAATTAATTAAGTAATTTGTTTTACAAAATCACAAAAATAATATGTACTTCGCGTTTTATCATTTAGAGGTTTAGTTGTTTGATTTTATTTTTAAATTGGTCTTGATTTTTGTGTGTTAATTATCAGTAGAAGTTAATTTGATAATTTAGTCTAGGATTTTGATGTTTTAAGTTAGGATTTAAAATGAAGAAAAGAAATGAAAATAAAGAGAAAATCGGATCTGGGCCGTCCCAATTTAACCAAAGATCAGGCCCAAAACCCTTATCCCTCACCAGTCCAATACCCGCCAGACCCGGAGCCGACCCCTCTTTAAACCAAACGACCCTACTTCTACACTAAACGACCCCGTCCCGTCCTTCATCAATTAATCTGAGCCACTAAGATCATTTGATCTAACGGTTCAAATTAATTGATTTAATTTAACATATCAAATCCCCCCAAACCCTTTTTTACCCATTTCATTTCCAAACATCCCCCTTTGTCTCTAAAAGAGACGAACAAAACAACCCCATAAATCCTAGCCGCCTCCATGCCCTTCGCCTGAAAACCTGGCGGCAACGACCCGTCGGCGACCGCCAAAATAACACCCCCGAACCACCATGCCACCCCCTCCACGAATCCACACTCTATTGTCCTCGAATCACTCCGGGCCGGCTCGAATCTTCGATCAGAGAATCAATCCAAAACCCAGCCTCCTCCAAACAACCTAAAACTCATACCCCACGACCTTCTCGACTCCCTCACCACAAACCTTTGTCTGTTTCCCTTCCAATGTTGTCCTACATCCTCGGATTTTAAATCTAAGAACGAACACTAAAATGTCTAAATCGGTTGAATGGTGAAGATTTTGACCGAATTAGACCTTAGTCCTATGTTTTCACATTGAAAACACAGGGTTAAGGTCCACTCCGGCCAAAAGAATTGGAAGCTTTTCGGATTTTGTCCAATATGGCCTGTTTCTCCAGGTATTTTCTCCTTTCCGTTTCTTTTATTTTAGTTACTTTACATTTTTTAGTTTAAGTCATTCGAATCCCCATGTCTCATATGTTCTTCTTCTCCTTCTTCATTTCTGCTTTTGATTCTGTAATTGAACCCTTCCGCTGTTCATATGAGATTAGCTCGTCAGTGTTGTGAATTTGTTTAAGTTGTTTAGTACTGACAAATGTTTGAATTGCTTGACTGGATCGTTTGTTGAATCAAATTGTTTGACTGTTAAAGGGTCATTTAGTTGGTCATTGGCTTTTGGTTTTAGTCTGTACCATCAGTTGATTGATTTAGGGTTTTTGTTTTAATGGTTGAATGTGGGTTTAATTCACTGAATTAAAATGCTAATGGAAGCCATGTGTGGTCAGGCAGGCTTTGAACTAAATAATTCAATTTGTCCATACTTAAATGGAATTAAAGTATTAGTTGGACATTCAGTGATGGGCTGCAGAGAATAACAGGCATTTTTAGACTTAAAAAAAAGAAAAGAAATACACTCTGAAAAGGTTGTAAGAGTTAGTGCCTATAAAATGGTAAAAAATAAAGAAGCATGGAAGAAAAAAAAAGGAAAAAGGGGTATGGGAAGGAATAAACAGGCTGGCAAAGGGAGCACTTTGAATTTAAAAAGGGTCAGTTCTAGTCTATAAAAGGAAGAGGATACAGAACTGAGATCGAGTTTTTAAAAAAAAGGAAAGGAGCAAGAAATCCTGAAAATAAACATAGCTGTAAACTTTGCAAAATATACTGTTCCATTAGAGTTTTTTTCCGGAGGTTTTCATTTTCCAAACAATTCCCAAGTACTCAAGGTTTTAAAAAGGAGTTGAAGTTCGTTTAGTATTCGAGTGTTCGGGTCAACTGTTGGTTGGATTTTTGATTGCTGGATTTATTTAATCTTGTTGCCGGTCCAAAATTGTTTAAAAGCTGGGCATTCCTCGTTTATTCCGGGGCTAATATCATTGCTGGTCTGCTGTTTCTTTCATTTAGCTGAACCTACTGATTTCCAGTTCTTCTTTGTCTCTATTCTTTTCCAGGTATACTTTGAGCCTTGAATCATGAATGAAATGCAAACCTGCTTTGAAGAAATGTACTGTTGCCATGGAGTTCAAAAATGCATATTTACATTTTTTTTTTGTTAGTTTCTTTCTGATGCTTTTTTTTTAAAGTAAGTTAACTTCTGATCTTTAACTTTCTCCTCACTATCTCTCACTCAAATAAATCAATAATGTTATGTTGTTTTCATGAAGTAGCTAGGATGTTTAGTATTGAAGTGCTGAACATTATCTTTTCATATGATAGAATTTAGCTCAAATAGTTTGGCTTGTACAGAACTACTAGTTTCTGTTAGGGAATTCTTCATTGTCTTTTAGTTTTAGAGAAGGCTAAGACATCGAGTTTGCTTGACAGATGATTTTATTAGAATCAGGTGGAGGTGTAATACTCTTGGTGCTCTATGTGTTAAAACTACAGCCTGCACCTCTAATTTCAGTAGCAATTGATCTCAAAATTTACAATTAGTTAAAACTTCCTCCTTATGAGTAGTATACTGTGACTTATGAATGTACTGTCTCATTTTTGGAAGATTGATTTGGGTCGAGTGACCGGGCAGCTCTGTCTCATTTAGGTTGCTGCAATTTTTCTGTTGAATTTTCTTTTAAGTGCTATCTTTTGCTGCTGGATTAATGTTGTTGAGTTAGTTACTGCTATTTTGAGTTAGTTATCTCATGTCAGCATCTTGAACTTACATCTGGTATGATATAATCCCATAGCAATAGCAATGTGCTGGTTTCTAAACATGATTTAAAAACACTACAATTTTGTACCCATGGGTAGAGAAACTTGGGCTCACCTCAGGGCCCGAGTTTGACAGCCTCGCCGAAGATGATATGGGCCGCAATTTTGATTCCTGTAAGGCCCATTTGTATCGCTGTTTGCCTGTTTTTGGGCTCCATGTTGGGAGCCCTTTTTTTGTGATTGTTAGCTAAATGACCATAGGGAATCTTTAACTATACTTAGTGTTAACTAATTAAATCCATTATTTAGAATTGAGGTGAGCCACATTAGATAATATCAACAGTCTATGGTTCTCCAAACTGTAGTTTGAATGCCCTTTAAAAAATAATGTTGGGATACGCCGCGCTGAATAAAAATCACAAGAAATGCATGGCCCTCTTTAATTACTTTATTAAAAAATATCTAGATCTCGGGACGTGTCATTTAGCGAATTTCATGGCCTCCCGTAAAGTTAATAAAATGCGTAGTTGCTTTAGGCGCTATTTTAAAAAATGACCTTCCTAAACTCGGGTGACCCAAATCCAAAATCTCAACGGAGTCAAAATATGTCAATAACCATGGGTACATTGATGTGACGTGGTTCGAGATGTGTTTTCATGACGTTGAAATTCTCATAAAAATAATAATAAAGCGGTAAATAATCTTTAAAATTTCACTATAGGATAACATGTATTAGAGTCAGATACTTAGACATTTACAACAGTTTAAGCAACCGTGCTAGAACCACGGGATCCGGGGGTGCCTAACACCTTCCCTCGGGTCAACAGAATTCCTTACTTAAAATTTCTGGTTCGCAGACTTCACTTGGAAAGTCGAAAATTTCCTCGATTTGGGATTCAAGATAAACCGGTGACTTGGGATACCAAAAGCCAAACCTTTCCCAATTGGCGACTCTGAAATAAATAAATAATTCCATTTCGAATAATGTCACTTAAAATGGAAAAACTCCCTCATATCTACCCTCCGGGGTTGGTGCGTAAAAAGGAGGTGTGACACTCTTATTCTTCTTTATTTTTCTTGCAATTTATGATTATGATTCTTTTAGTATTTTATTCCCCCATTGTCATGAGTAGCTAAAAACCTTAATCTAAGGTTTTGGGAATAACTTGGTTGTTTTATTAATATAATTGGATTTGATTGTTAATCTCTAATTGTTCATCTATGTTTTAATTGTGGATTAGTTGAAAGGGCCCTCAATTATCCATTCCTATTTATTATGTATCTTCTTGAGAGAGAGTACATATTTAGGTGATTGTATGAACAACATCACTCCCGGAGTATAGACGAGAGTCATAATCGAGGGTTTAGGGGTTGGATTAGAGATAACGAAACCCCTGGTGCAATCTAAGTGAGCCGTATTGTGAAATTAGCTAGCGTAGCTTGAGAGAGTGCGTCTAGTAGATTGTCATAATTACTTGAGAGAGAATTATGATAGATTGAGAGTTCATGATTGTTAGAGACAATTAAATCGTAGTTATAAGACATATACAACCAAGGAAATTACCAATGGGGGAAACCATTGCCTTAGACTTTATTTCTACTGTTTACACATCAAGTTTAGTTAATTTTCAATTAGTAATTACTTTCAGTCTTTAGTTGTTAGAAAATCAACCTTTGTGAATCAGAAAGTTTGGGAAAACAGATTGTGTGAATTTAGTGAATCTGACAGTAGTAATTGATAGGTTAATTCTTTGTGGTTCGATCTGGGCAATAATACTCGGATTATATTTGCAACGCCCGCGTAGTCTTTTGCGAGACTCAGTTGAGCGTGATCAAGCACAAAGTAGCAAAATCTACCCCATTGGTCTCCACTATCCCTATGTTCCTGAGAACCTAATGACAGCTGTCTAGATAATCCTGGGGATCCTCAGAAGATGCACCGCTAAAAGTATATAGTAAAGAGCTTGGTGAACCTGTCCAATCTCCGTAAAACATTGGCAGAAATAGCTGCTCCACCACTAGTCTGAGCTACCACACCCGACTGAACTGCTCAAACTGGCAGAACTACTGGAGTCTGAAACTGGGGAGCTACCTGCTACGGAGTGCGAGTAGCAGGAGTCTGGGCTCCTCCTGCCTGAGAAACGGCTGGTGCTACAGGAAGCAAGCCTTCCGGGGTGACACTCTCCATAAGGCCCACTAGACGGACCAGGGCATCTTGGTAGTAGTTTATAAGGTGTAAGAAAGATAGGACAACATGAATATAATGTCGCAGATACAGAAAAAGGTATGAAGCCATCCGCACACAGACCTAACCGAATGTTCCTTGGTTCACTAGCAAAATCTGGATATTTCCTATCAAAGTGCTTCCAAGCTTCTCCATCTGAAGGATGACACATAACACCAGGTGGTCTTCTATTTTCAAAGTGTCATCTCATATGAGGAGCAGAACTCATCGACACATATAACCACTTTAACCTAGGTATAAGAGGTAAATAATGCATAGCCTTGATAGTGACCATATTCCCGCTGGAAAGCCTCTTGAAACGAGGCTTTTCACAAAATTTACAACTGCTTAAATTTGTATCATATTTATAATATAACATGCAACCATCTTCACAACAATCAATTCTCATTGACGAAAGTCCTAACTTAGAAACTAATCTCTTTGCCTTATAGAAATCACCAGGTAATTTGATATTAGAGTCATCTAGTTCACTCATAAGATCAATGAAAGAGCCCATGGCTTCTTGAGAAATGTTCCAATCAGATTTGATACTTAGTAATCTAACTGCAATAGATAGCTCAGAGTGCGGACTTCCATTACATAGTGGACGACTAGCTTCCTCTAACTGTTCATAAAAACGTTTTGCGTCATGTCACGACCCGGATTTCCCACCCTCGGGAGTTGTGATGGTGCCTACTAATGTGAGCTAGGCAAGCCGAATATTTAATTAGTTACCTTTTTACCTATTTTATACTATTTAACAATTAAAAGCAATAATGTGATAATATCGGAAAATTTAAAATAAGCGGAAGAAAGACAATAGAATATCTGAACATATATCCAATACAACTGTTTGAGCCTCAACTAACCAGAACTGGTGTCACAGTTTCACAGACGATCTAAGATTTACTACATACAAGGTCTAAAAATAAACGATACACGGTCTCTAAATTAAGGAAATGAAACATAAATTAAGGGATAGAGGGAGATAACAGGGCCTGCTGACGCCTGCAGGTCTACCTAGGATCTCTATGTAGACTGAAGGTAGCCTCCCAATCTACGGTCCAAAGTCAACAGCATAGGGATCTGCACAAAAGAGTGCAGAGAGTAGTATCAGCACAACCGACCCCATGTACTGGTAAGTGCCTAGCCTAACCTCGGTGAAGTAGTGACGAGGCTAGGACCAGACCACCAAATACTTGTGTATTTAAATCATATACAGCGGAAATAGAAACAGATAATTGCAACTAAAGTTGGGCGGGGGAAGCATGCTATGGGGACTACAGGTAACACCAGAATGACTGTAGAGAAACATATGAAATGCTCTAACTTAGTTATCAGCAAAATAAGAAAATAGAAGAACAGGCACACAAGTGATGCCATTGCAGGCGTGTAACCCGATCCCACAACATATGATATCGTTTCAGGCATGCAACCTGCTCCCATTTCTTACAATATCATTGCAGGCGTGCAACTCGCTCCCATTTCACATATCACCGTTGCAGGCGTGAAACCTGCTCCCATTTTATATATTACTATTGCAGGCATGCAATCCGCTCCCATTTCACATATCAGCGTTGTAGGCGTGCAACCCGTTTCCATTTCGTTCATCAACACCAGTCAAGAGAATCCCGGCAAGGAAACAATAATATTAAAACAAACATCCCGGCAAGGGAACAATAATGATAATGACATCCTGGCATGGGAACTACCATGATAATAACATCTCGACAAGGGGACAATAATAATAATAACATCCCGTCAAGGGAACAATAATAAAATCCTCATATGAAACGCAATAAACCACAACAGAGGCATGATAATTACAATACAAGACTCACGGGCATGCTTGATACCAACGTATAGATACTCTTCACCATGTCTATACGTCGTACTTCACAATTAACAGTAACAAATAAGACTCGACTCCTAATCCCTCAAGCTAAGGTTAGACCAAACACTTAGCTCGAACTTCCAAGACCAACTCAAGCCTCAATCACCGTCTTTCCTTTTGAATTTCGCTGCAAATCAATTGTATCTAGACATAATAGACTTAATAACTGTGACGACCCGGCCCGTCGTCACGTGATTTACCACCCGTTTCCCCTTATTGTGTTGTTGCATGTTCTATATCAGTATTAGAGTCTATCGGGTGAATTTGGATGGATTCTGGTTGAAAATAAGGCATATAGCCTTTTAGAAGGAGTTTGTTTCAGAAAAGTCAACATGAAGTTGACTATGTGGTTAGAGGGCTCGGATGTGAATTCCGGTGGTTTGGTTAGCTTCGGGAGGTGATTTATGACTTAGGGGAGCGATCGGAATTGAATTTGGAGGTTCGGTGTAGAAATAGGCTTGAATTGGCGATGTTGGAATTTTGGCGGAATCCGATTGATAGGTGAGATTTTGATCCGAAAGTCTGAATGGAATTCCGAGAGTTGCAGTAGCTCAGTTAGGTGATTTTGGATATGTGTGCAAAGTTTCAGGTCATTCGGAGGTGTTTAGGTCGGGTTTTTGATCGAATAT
>MU664874.1:384-19425 GCA_026770625.1 Nicotiana glauca
AGATACCAGGGCCGATTATATGTGCCTAATGTGGCAAGGTTGCGAGAAAAGATCATGTATGAGATACATCAATCCCGATATTCCATCCATCCCGGCTCGACAAAGATGTATCATGATGTCAAGGAGCAGTATTGGTAGGATAACATGAAGAAGTCTATTGCAGAATTTGTAGCCCAGTGTCCCAATTGTCAACAGGTAAAGATAGAACATCAGAAACCCGGTGGATTGCTTCAGAATATAGAGATTCCGACCTGGAAATGGGAGGTGATTAATATGGACTTCATTATTGGATTACCTCGCTCTTATCATAAGTTTGACTCCATCTGGGTGATAATTGATCGACTTACAAAATGTGCCCATTTTCTGCCAGTTAAGACAACATACACAGCAGAAGATTATGCGAAGTTGTATATCAAGGAGATTGTTAGGCTTCATGGTGTGCCAGTATCTATTATATCAGACCGAGGAGCTCAATTTACGGCTAACTTTTGGAGGTCTTTTCAGAAGGGTTTAGGCACACAAGTGAATCTCAGCACTGCATTTCATCCGCAAACTGACGGACAGGCTGAACGTACCATTCAGACACTGGAAGATATGCTACGAGCATGTGTTCTAGATTTTAAGGGAAATTGGGATGACCATCTTCCACTCATAGAATTTGCCTACAATAATAGCTACCATTCCAGTATTAAAATGGCCCCATATGAGGCACTATACGGGAGAAGATGTAGATCACCAGTTGGATGGTTCGAAGTCGGTGAAACTGAATTATATGGTCCAGATTTGATTCACCAAGCCATTGAGAAGGTGAAGGTGATACAGGAACGATTGAGGACGGCACAAAGCAGGCAAAAGTCTTATTCCGATATCCGACGTCGTGATTTGGAGTTTGAGGTTGGTGATTGGGTTTTCCTGAGGATCTCACCAATGAAGGGTGTTATGCGTTTTGGGAAGAAAGGTAAGCTGAGTCCAAGGTATATCGGTCCGTATAAGATTCTTCGCCGAATTGGACAAGTTGCTTATGAGTTAGAATTGCCATCCGAATTGGAATTTGTCCACCCGGTATTCCATGTATCTATGTTGAGAAAATGTATTGGAGACCCTTCTCGAGTTGTCCCTGTCAAAGATGTACAAGTTACAGAGGATCTATCATATGAAGAAGTACCAGTGGCTATATTAGATCGACAAGTCCGCAAGCTGAGAACAAAAGATGTAGCTTCCGTCAAAGTATTATGGAGGAACAAGAATATGGAAGAAATGACATGGGAATCAGAAAAAGAGATGAAGTCTAAATACCCTTACCTATTCCAGAATGATGATAAAAAGGATGCTGGTGGAACGCAGGATACATTGTAAAGGTGAAACGGCTTTATGAGGTAAGCAATAACTTGAGAACACTCTTCCTTAATACAAAAGGATGATATGTAAATAATTTACATGTCTATAATGCTTTATGTAGCCTTGTGAGGCCATACGTTGGGCTTAACTGCTTGCAAATTTTGCTAGTGACCATTTTATAGGGAAAATTGACAAGAAATTTCCGTTGGAATCTACGATGATTTGGACTCCCCATAAACCCTTACATTCGAGGACGAATGTTTCTAAGGGGGGGAGGGTGTTATAACCCATATCCACACGCGTTAGTTCATGCCATATGTTAGTTAACACAAATCCAATAAGTAATTATCCTTGAGATGATAAGAAGTTAATCATATTGATCTGAAGTGATACAAGGGTGCATAAGGGTGATTAACAAGTATTAGAAGTTAAACGAATCAAAGATGTTGTAACTCGTATTTTTGGGTAAATCTATAGGTGCTTAATATACTAAGGAGGTCATGGTTTAAGGTATTTGAATCATATAATATCCGTATCATAAGTCTTGAAGTCAAACGAGTTATGAAACAAAAGTCGACAAAAGTTGTCACAACTTAGGTTCATAGTTTTACTTAAACTTTAGGTCAAATGTTATTAAGCTTTTCTCCCAATATACTTGGAATTAAGGGGTGATCTACCCACCAAATTGAAGATCTATGAGTCTAGTTTCCAACGCATTAAACCGTTTATCAATACGACATTGGAGTAGAGAGATATAGGCATTTTTGTGAGACTGCACAAGCTGCTATGTGACAAGTAGGTGTGTCACCTACTTGTTTAAATGATGGCCCAATAAGAGGGAATTTCGGGGCAGCTATTGAGCCCATTTAAAGTGTTATCTCCTTCAATATAAACCTCATTATATATCACAAATAATCAGACCTAAACCCCTGCAAACTTCCTCCCAAAAATTCTCCACAAACCCTAATTGATTTTCCCTCTCTTTCAAGTTCAAATTAGGGGTAAACCCTAGAGTTTGAAGAACCAAGATAAAGGCTGAGTTATCCAACAAGTAAGGTGAGTTTACTGCTGTATTTCATACATTTATTCTTCTGTTAATTCATGGTAACTCGTTCTATACATGTAAGAACTCACGGGACGGTGATCGGAAGCCGTGAGTTCAAGTTATTCACTTGTAGCGGACTGTTTTGTGGACTGTTTTGTGCTGCTGTTGGGCTCCGTTTTTATTATTGTTTTGTGGAGTTTTGGAGGAGGCAGGGTGTGGAGAAACACCATATATATGTTGGGTTGTGGTCTGTTAGTTCTTCGTAATATTTTTGGGTCGTTTGATACGACTATGGTGTCCGTCGTATGTATGAAGTGATTAGGTTGTGTGTGGACTGTTTTGGGAGGCTCAATATGTTTATTAATGATGTTGTTTAGGCTGTTTGGTGATTGTTTTGAATGGTGTGAAGTCATATATATAGGGGAGGTGCTGTCCGTTTCATCGTAAAATAGGTTGTGGTCGATACATAATAGTTATGACGCTTGAATGATAACTATAGTATCGTTTCTCTTGTTGTAGACTAAGGAGTCGTGAAAATTGCATAGCTTGAGATTGGGGCAGTATATACAAGGTATGTGAGGCTATACCTTTCCTTCTTTTGCACGACTCCGATTATACATAATGTGATGAACGAGCTTCCAAAGATACTCTACTCTTAGAAGCTAGCAGTACTTACATTGTTTCCCCTCTTATGGGACGATTGATGTTAATGTTGCTTCTCTTATTCTTATGTTATCAATGTTGTTGGTATTTCCTGATTCTTATAAGGTTCATAGTGAAGAGTTACCCCTAATAACGCGTACAAAGGATACCTTACGTCACTCCTAAAGGTTTATAACATAATTCCATGAGTCAAGCATGCACTATATATATATGTATCTATTTTACTCTACCGAGCCGCGCTATAGACAGCCGGGTACGGCACTTACTGTGCAACCACTGATCAGTTTGGTTTTATCGAGCTCCACGTGGCCGGGTACGATCTACCGAGCCTTATGATGGCCGGGTACGTTTTTACCGAGCCTATTACGGCCGGGCACGATATGATGATGATGATGCCCACACAGGCGTATGTTTTAAAAGCTTATGTATTTATACATATGTATCATGCATTTCTTGTCAGTAGCCCTCAGAGGTACTCAGATGTTACAGGTTGTATATTCTCTATCCATGCTTACATTATTGTTCGTGTTTATGGTTCACTGCCTTACATAGTCAGTACTTTATTCGTACTGACGTCCTTTTATTTGTGGACGCTGCATGTCGTGCTGCAGGTCCTAATAGACAGGCAGGTGTAGCTCCCCCACCACAGTAGGCTGTCCAGTTCATCGGTGATTGGCGAGATCCCTTATCCGTAATTGCCTTGGTCTTGGTATGCATTTTTGTTATAGACATTATGGGTATGTCGGGGCCCTGTTCCGGCTATGTTGCAGAACTTATGTTCCTGTAGAGGCTCATATACATGTGTCGACTCATGCATAGTTTGGTATGCCTTGTCGGCTGATTTTTGTTGTATAGCCTTTCATGATAGCGTGGTAGCTCGTACTATATATACATAGTTTCTTGATTGTCTGGTCATCCCATGTTATGTAGGTTCATGCCATCATATTTTATTGTTGGTTGTCCATGATCCATGTCTACCATTTATATTGATATCCTCATCCCTAAAAGATAATAAAGAAGGTTAGATAAAATGTACGTTGGTGCTCGGCAAGTATGGTCGGGTGCTAGTCATGGCCCTCCAATTTGGGTCGTGACAATAGCGTTGCAATTCTCTTTAAAAAATAACAATAACGAAAGCGGTTAAAGTTAAAATTTGCACATAGGTTCATAATTGTTTAAAATCAGATAATTTAAGCCGAATATGACAGTTGAGCGACCGTGCTAGAACCACGAAACCCGGGAATGCCTAACACCTTCTCCCGGGTTAATAGAATTCCTTACCTGGATTTCTGGTTCGCGTACTGTTATACAGAGTCAAACCTTTTCCTCGATTCGGTATTCAAACCGGTGACTTGGGACACCATAAATCTCCCAAGTGGTGACTCTAATTTTTAATAAAAATGAATCCCGTTTCGGTTTTCCTTTAATTGGAAAAACTCCCTTTATTATACCCTTCCGGGGGTGCAGTAAGGAAAAGGAAGTGTGACAATGCTCCCAATTCCGAAATCACCTAACGGAGCTAACGGAACCATCATATTTCCATTTCGAGGCCGTCTTCACACTATTTTGACTACGAACCATTTTCCAACACTTAAGCTCTCATTTAGGGACTAAGTGTCCCAAAACTCTCCGAAACTCAACACCGAACGTCCCGACAAACCAAAATAGCAGAAATGAACTTAGGGGAAGCAGTTAATAGGGGGTCGGGGCATAAATTCTAAAAACGACCAGCCGGGTTGTTACATCCTCCCACGCTTAAATATTCGTTCGTCCTCGAACGAGCATTAAAAACATACCTGAAGTAGTGAAAAGATGAGGGTATCGGTTGCGCATATCCCGTTCGGTTTCCCAAGTCGCCTCCTCGGCCGGCTGACGCAATGTTCTTTTATCTCAACTTTCTGACATGTCTGTCCAATATAGCCACTAGCTCCTCAACATAAGATAAATCCTTGTCCAACTGGACTGAGCTGAAATCCAACACGTGCGACAGGTCCTCGTGATATTTCCGGAGCATCGAAACATGAAATACCGGATGAACTCCTGCCAATATTGGAGGTAAATCAAGTTCATAAGCAACATCCCCAACACGCTTCAATATCTCCAAAGGGCCAATAAACCTCTGACTCAACTTCCCTTTCTTGCCAAATCTCATAACGCCCTTCATAGGTGAGACCCGAAGTAGAACCCCTTCTCCGACCATATATGAAACATCACGAACCTTCCTGTCCGTGTAACTCTTCTGCCTGGACTGGGCCGTCCGGAGCCTATCCTAAATCACCTTAACCTTCTCCAACACATCCTGAACCAAATCTGTACCCAACAGTCTAGCCTCACCCGGTTCAAACCAACCCACCGGAGATATGCACCTCCTGCCATATAAAGTCTCATACGGCGCCATCTGAATGCTGGACTGATAGCTGTTGTTGTAAGCAAACTCAACCAATGGCAAGAACTGATCCCAAAAACCTCCAAACTCAATCACACACGCACGAAGCATATCCTCAAGAATTTGAATAGTGCGCTCGGACTGTATGTCCGTCTGGGGGTGAAATGATGTGCTCCTGCTGAACTTCCCTCCAGAACCATGATGTGAACTGAGTACCCCTGTCTGAAATAATAGAAACTGGAATACCATGCAGACGAATAATCTCCCAGATATAAATCTCCACCAACCGCTCTGATGAATAAGTAGTACACACAGGAATGAAATGAGCGGACTTGGTCAGCCGATCCACAATAACCCAAATGGCATCAAACTTCTTCAAGGTCCGCGGAAGTCCAGATACAAAGTCCATGGTGATGCGCTCCCATTTCCACTCCTGAATCTCTATCTGCTGAAGCAACCCACCCGGCCTCTGGTGCTCATACTTTACCTGCTGACAGTTGAGGCATCTGGCTACCTATTCAACTATATCCTTCTTCATCCACCTCCACCGGTAATGCTGCCTCAAATCCTGATATATCTTCGCGGCACCCGGATGGATGGAATACCGCGAACTATGGGCCTCTGCTAGAATCAACTCTCGAAGTTCATCAACATTGGGCACACATATTCAACCCTACATCCTCAATACCCCGTCATCTCCAATGGTCATATCTCTGGCATCGCCATGCTGAGTCGTGTCCTTAAGGACAAGTAAATGAGGATCATCATATTGTCATTCCCTGATACGATCGAATAAAGAAGACCGAGAAACAACGCAAGCTAGGACCCGACTGGGCTCCGAAAGATCCAATCTCACAAACTGACTGGCTAAGGCCTGAACATCCATCGCCATAGGCCTCTCTGAAGCTGGTAAATATGCTAAACTCCCCAAACTCTCTTCCTGCGACTCAAGGCATCAGCTACCACATTGGCCTTGCCTAGGTGATACAGAATAGTAATATCATAATCTTTCAGCAACTCTAGCCACCTCCTCTGGCGCAAGTTTAGATCCTTTTGCTTGAACAAGTGCTGCAAACTCCGATGGTCAGTATAAATCACACAAGGCACATCGTACAAATAATGACGCCAGATTTTCAAGGCTTGAACAATAGCAGCTAACTCAAGGTCGTGGATAGGGTAATTCTTTTCGTGTATCTTCAACTGTCTGGACGCGTATGAAATCACTTTACCGTCCTGCATCAAAACCGCTCCAAGGCCAACCCATGAAGCATCACAATAAACAGTATAAGACCCCGAACCAGTAGGCAATATAAAAATTGGGGCCGTAGTCAAAGCTGTCTTGAGCTTCTGAAAGCTCACCTCACACTCCTCTGTCCACTGAAATGGAGCACACTTCTGGGTCAATCTAGTCATAGGGGCTGCAATCAATGAAAATCCCTCCACGAAACGATGGTAGTAACCCACCAAGCCAAGGAAACTACGAATCTCCGTAGCTGAGGAGGGTCTAGGCCAACTCTGCACTGCCTCTATCTTCTTCGGATCCACCCGAATGCCCTCACTTGATACCACGTGGCCTAAGAATTTCATAGAATCCAACCAGAACTCACATTTTGTAAACTTTGCATATAACTTCTTCTCTCTCAGGGTCTAAAGCACTGTTCTCAGGTGCTGCTCGTGACCTTCCTGACTCCGGGAGTATACAAGAATATCATCTATGAAAATAACCACGAACGAGTCGAGATATGGCCTGAACACACTGTGCATCAAATGCATAAAAGCTGTTGGGGCATTGGTCAGTCCAAATGACATAACAAGAAACTCGTAATGACCATACCGAGTCCTGAAAGCAGTCTTCAGGATATCTAGCTCCTGAATCTTTAACTGATGGTAACCTGAGCGCAAATCAATCTTAGAAAATACATGTGCACCCTGAAGCTGTTCAAATAGATCATCAATACAAGGCAAAGGATAACGGTTCTTCACTGTATCCTTATTCAACTAGCAATAATCAATGCACATACGTATAAAATCGTCCTTTTTCTTCACAAACAAGACAGAAGCACCCCAAGGTAAAACATTGGGTCGAATAAAACCCTTATTAAGCAATTCCTGTAACTGATCCTTCAACTCCTTCAATTCAGGAGGAGCCATACGGTACGGAGGAATAGAAATAGGCTGAGTGCCCGACAATAAATCAATGCCAAAATCAATGTCCTTATCGGGCGGCATGCCCGGAAGATCAGCTGGAAACACATCGGGATAATCCCATACCATTAGGACTGAATCAACAGAGGGGGTATCAACACTGACATCTCTCACATAAGCTAAGTAAGCGGCACACCCCTTCTCAACCATACGCTGAGCTTTAATAAAAGAAATAACTCTGCTGGGAGTGTGATCTAAAGCACTACTCCACTCAACACGTAGAATACATGGCATAGCCAGCGTCACGGTCTTGGCGTGACAGTCAGGAATAGCATAATGGGGCGAAAACCAGTCCATGCCCAAGATAATATCGAAATACACCATATTGAGTAATAATAAATTTGCTCTGGTCTCAAAACCACGAATAATAACCAAACATGACCGATAAACACAGTCCACAACAAGAGAATCCCCCACAGGAGTAGAAACATAAACGGGGGCACTCAAAGAATCCCAGGGTACACCCAAATGCGGAGCAAAGTAAGAAGATACAAAAGAATAAGTAGAGTCGGGATCGAATAAAACCGACGCCTCTCTGTGACTGACCAGTATAATACCTATAATAACATAATCGAAGGCAACAACCTCGGTACAGGAAGGAATAGCATAATATCTTACCCGGCTTCCCCCTCGAGGGAGACCTCTATCTCCCCGACCTCCGCCCCTAGCTGGCTGGGCAGGTGGGGTTGCAACTGGAGCTGGAATTATGGCCTGAGAATTCTGAGAAGATGTACCCCTACCAAGTCTAGGGCAGTCCCTAACCATATGGCGTGTATATCCACACTCAAAACAATCCCTGGGAGGACATGGCGGTTGTGACTGGCTAGGGAAAGGTCTGCTGGACTGACCTCTGGAAATACCTCGTGCAGGAGGCACGCTAGAAACTGGAGGTGCATAGTAAGGCTTCTGAGGTATAGGCGGAGCTGAAGCACTGCTGGCTGTTGGAAGAGCTAAATGAACAGGGCGACCCACATAAATCCTGCCATGACGACCTGCTGCTGGGGTACGGGCACCAAAGTAGTGGCCCGACTCTCGAGACCTCTTGGCCTCTCTCTCTACTCGCTCTCTGGCGAGCATACCCTCGATACTCCTAGCAATGCTCACTTACCTGCTGATAAGGAATGTCCATCTCCAACTCTCGATCCATGCTAGATCTGATGGGTGGAATAAGACCCTCAATGAACCGGCGAACTTTCTCGCGAACAGTAGCAACCAAGGCTGGTGCATGCCTAGCCAATCTGGTGTAACGAATAGCATACTCCGAAAAGGTCATAGAACCCTAGCGCAAATGTTCAAACTCTGCACGCCATGCGTCCCTGAGACTTTGAGGGACAAACTCTCTCATGAACATGTCTGAGAACTGGATCCAGGTCGGTGAAGTAGCCTCGTCTGGACTGTCTATCTCATAAGTGCGCCACCAATCATAGGCGGCTCCCCGAAGCTGAAAGGCAGTAAAGGAAACCCCGATAGACTCTGCTATACCCATAGTGCAAAGAATACGGTAGCACTCCTCTAGAAATCCCAAGGCATCATCTGATGCTAGCCCACTGAACACTGAAGGATCATACTTCTTGAACCTCCCAAGTCTCCGCTGCTCGTCCTCTGAAGCAGCTGACCCCTTGTTGCAGGCTGTACAGGATTAAACTCTGGGACCTGCTCAACATGCACTTACTTCTCAGGAGTGCGGGCGGCAGGAGTATGTGCTCCTCCCCCGGCCTGGGATATGGCTGCAACAAGGGAAAGTAACCCCGCCTGAGCCAATGTGGTGTACATGCTCATAAACTGTGCCAAAGTCTCCTAAAGGGTTGGAGTAGTAGTAACTGTATGCGTGACCGGTGTCTAAACTCCGGCTGGATTTACTGGCGGTACCTCAGCGGCATTTCGCGCAGGTGCTCTGGCTACACCACGTGTGCTTCCACGGCCTCTACCTCGGCCCCGGCCTCTGACGGCTGTAGTAGGAGCGCGGTTGTCTGATCATCCCGAGTAGCACGTGTCCTCACCATCTGTGAGAGAATAGGAGATAGAAGTTTAGAATTGATGTCAAAAATATCGCACGACAGTGAAATCAAATGAAGTGAAGATTTGTTTTTTCCTAAACAGTTACATAGCCTCTCGTAGATAAGTACAGATGTCTTCGTGCCGATCAGCGAGACTCTAATATACCGTCCTGTGTCTCGTGACTCCTATGAACCTAGAGCTCTGATACCAACTTGTCACGACCCCAGTTCGCCCTTCGTGAACATATCGTGATGGAACCTAGTCCCTATAACTAGGTAAGCCTAACAAATGCGGAATTTATATAACTTGCGGAAAACAAACTAACTTGCGGAAGCAAACAACAAAAAAATTTTATTGTCAGGAGAAAACTGTATATAAGTGCCACTTGGCATAATACAATGCATATCACGAAATCTAAAACAAACTCCCAAGACCCGGAAACTCACAGGAAACACAGGCTAATAGAAAGAAAATACATTGCTCTAACTCCAGAATGTCTACACAACCGAAAGAAAGGAAAGTCATATACTAAAGCTGGAATAAGATAGAGACTTCTGGTCTGCGGATGTGGCAGATATACCTCAAAGTCTCTGCTAGATCTCTCCTCCGCGAGGATAGTACGCCTGGGTGGAGGTACCTGGAGCTGCACATGAAAAACATGCGCATAAGGGGCATGCGTACACCACAGCGGTACTCAGTAAGTGCCAAGCCCAACCTCGGTCGGGTAGTGATGAGGAAGGTCAGGGCCCTAATGAGATAAAATAAAATAATAAGGTTGACAACAGTATGAAATAAACAGAAATAATGAGATACAACTATTAAGTAAATCGGATTACACAATTAACAATTAATACGCAAAAAATAAGATAACACAGAGTAAACAGCTCAATACCAACACCAATCATGAGGATCTCCCAGGATATCGTCATGTAGTCCATTCTTATCAATCTGTCCGAGGAGCTCCCGGGATACCGTCCCATAGTCCACCGTATGAATATATCTGAAGGATCTCCCGGGATATCGTCCCTAGTCCAACTATCAATGTGCAGGGGGATCTCCCGGGAATCTAACCCATAGTCCCAAAGTAAATGTGCAAGGGGATCTCTTGGGAATCTAACCCGTAGTCCCAAAGTAAACAAACAAGGGGAAGCTACCGGAATCCCACATCCGTAGTCCCAATGTAAATGCGCAACCAAAATAAAAAAATATTCAGAAATGAAGTACAACAATACAAGCCACTGATAGTTCTAATCTAGCATGCTCCACGTAATGCAATTAAGGCAAATTAAGCAAGTAGGCAATTTGGATCAACTAAATATGCTTTTCTAGACTAGCACAGAATATAACGGCAGATAGAATAAAGTAAGTACGAACGAAACTCAGTTCAAATATTTATTTATTTTAGTAAAATTCGGGTTTTCAACAATTAGCTCAAGTACGCGCTCGTCACCTCATGTACAAGGCATTCAATTACCAATTATCACATCCTAAGGGGAAAGGTCCCCCACACAAGGTTAGACAAGCCATTTACCTCGAACAAGTGCAAGTCAACCCGAAACCACGCTTTGCCACGAGTATCCGACTCCAAATGCTTCAAATCTATTCAATTAAATTGCATACTGTAAATAATAATTCAATTAATTGATTCTACAATTAAATTCTAAGCTAATACGCGAAATTATATAAAATAACCAAAATGCCCCTCGGGCCCTCGTCTCGGAATCGAGTAAAAATTATATTTCTAGAAACCTCGCACTCTCACGAGTCTAACCATACCAAAATTGTCCAAATCCCATAACATTTCAACCTTCAAATCATCAAATCTATCCGAGAGAGTTTTCTAAACTTTTCCAACTAAATTCACGGATTTAATGCTAAAACTAGTAATAGATTCGAGTAATCTAACCAAAATTGAGTTAAGACCATTTACCCCGTTGTTCTCTCCAAAAATCTATCGAAAAATCGCCTTATCCGAGCTCTAAATCGCTAAAAATGGAAAATGGGAACGAAGTCCCATTTTCAGAACTTAACATTCTGCCCAGCTACAGTGTTTTCGCAATTCCCGACAAAACTTCGCAATTGCGAAGCTACAGTATTTTCGCAATTCCCGACAAAACCTTCGCATTTGCGAAGATACAGTGTTTTTTTGCAATTCCCTACAAATCCTTCGCATTTGCGAAGCTACAGTGTTTTCGTAATTCCCAGCAAAAATTCGCATTTGCGAAACTACAATGTCACACCAAAACCAGCAATATCAAACTTCTCCAAAATGATCCAAAACTACCTCGAAACTCACCCGAGGCACCCGGGACCTCAACCAAAAATACCAACACATCCTAAAACATCATCCAAACTTGTTCCAATTATCAAAATGCCTCAAACAACACCAAAACCATCAAATTACATCGAATTCAAGCCTAAGTTCTTCTAAAACTTTCGAAACACGCATTCGATTAAAAACCTAACCAAACCTCGTCCAAATGACCTGAAATTTTGTACACACATCCAAAATGATATGACGGAGCTATTGCTACTTCCGAAATTCTATTCCGACCCTCGGATCAAAATCTCACTATCGGGCCGAAAAAATTCAAAAATTCAAACTTCGGCATTTCAAGCTTAAATTCCAAAATTTATTCCGAACATGCTCCCAACCCCGAAATCACCTAACGGAGCTAATGGAACCATCGGATTTCTATTCCGAGACCGTTTTCATACTGTTCCGACTACAAACCATTTTCCAACACTTAAACTCTTATTTAGGGATTAAATGTCCCAAAACTCTCCTAAAATCAACACCGAACGTCCCGAAAACCAAAATAGCAGAAATGAACTTAGGGAAAGCAGTTAATAGGGGGGTCAGAGCATAAATTCTAAAAACGACCAGCCGGTTCGTTACAGTGAATTCTCCTTCAAAGTATGTTAGCTCTCCCTAAAGTGGCGTCCTCTCTCAAAAAATAAGTTTAGTCTTGCTTTTATACGAGTTGGATAGGTCTAGGGCCGAATAAATCATGTTCCTGGCAAAATAGGACAAAATTCTCGTCATCGGCGCCCAGCCCGGCGCCCCAATATTTTTAGCTACTGCTTTTGGCGCCACGGGGTGGCGCCCAAATTCGCATATTGCCCGGTTTCGTTCGTGTTGGCTCAAATCTCGCGCATTTAGCCCTGTTCCATTTAGAATTTTGAAAAACGTAAAACATGAAGTTGTATCCTTTGAGTTAGCTTTCCAACCATATATTGTGGAGCCCAAATAGAGTTCTGAGCAAAAAGTTATGTATATTTTACTAGACAGTGCGCAATATGCCTGCTCGAGTCTTCGTTTGTTCTTAACTATCAAAGTTGACCCCTGACACGATCCTGGCTTAATTCCTTGGGCTTTTACTCAGACTTCAAAGCTCCAAATCACTTGAATTCATTCCATAACATCTATATAGCTCGGAATCACTCCTACAAGGCATAAAACACACCGTTAGTGCAAAACACTAGCGATTAAAGCGCAAACTCAACTAAAGTGCAGTAAATTAGAGTGTAATAATCGACTAAAATACGTAATTATACTCTATCATCAGTAGCACTTGCAATTTATAAGTGTAATTTTTCCCAATCTTCCTTGTATTCTTTATATTAATACAAAGTATTAATATACTTACAATAGTTATACAAAATACAAACAAAAAAAAATACACTAAACCCAGCCCAGCCAGGCCCCTTCAACCCGTAACTCTTACGGTTCAATTTTTACCCGGATGAACCCGAATCCATTGAACCCGGTAAGCCCCAACCCGTAACCGGTCCGGACCATAACCCGTACGGGTCCATAAAATCCCAACCCGGCCCGACCCGACTCACCCGTTTAACACCCTTACTCAGAAACAGAGAAGCTCCGAAAATCCGTAAAACATCTGAAGTACAAACTAGAATTTTAAAAGCAGACGAAAACTTAGTACTAATACATATCATTGTGAAAGATAAGTGACTATAGAATCTATACTTTCGAATCCAGTTGGTGATTTGAAATTACCTCATGATATTTTACGTTGTTCCATTTGACAAAGATTTTAAGTGGTGTCATAATTACTATTATAGCTATTGTTAAAGAAATAGACAACTCCATCAATGTCAACTCCTTCTCCTAGCTAGGTTTCGTGGTCTAATATTATAAGGTATGCTTTTGAGCTCTCTCCATGATTCACCTCCCGTTCCTAAAATGAAAATCTAGTTTCTTGACGGCTTATTTGGATCATCATAAAGTAGTGTCATCAATATTTTATGCCTTCTTTTATCTGTGTCGAAATCCAATGTACAACAATAACACCACTTAAAATTTTAATTTGTGAAATGGAACAAACTTTAGATCTTCTTGATCAGCAACACTACTTAGGCAAGGAAGAAATCTTGTTTCTCTTGTACTAGGATTTACAATAATAGCTGGCTGAATGAAATTGAATGCATCCCATAAACATAATAATCCTTTAGCATACGCAGATAAATAAGTAGTATTTATGGTCCAATTTCCTAACATGGAAAACGGAGGATTTGGAGGTTTGCAAGCTCTATGGTGTAAATTTTTGTCTTGACTGATAATTTATAAGTGCAAGGAAATTGGTGGTTTCATGATCATGAGTATATATAAAAGAGTGACTTTGATGTATTTCTTTAAATATGGATCTGAGATAAAGGAATTACAAAACTTAACACACTTAAAACGCATCAAAGACTTGATAAGAAGCTATGAAAATATCTCAAAAATAATCTCTTTAGGGAATGAAGATTTTTTTTTTCCTAAGGACAGTGTGTGTATCCATGGATAGCTAGTTATACTACGGTTAGCGACAATATAATAATTTTGGACTAGGACAAACTTTATATAAAAGTGTTTGGCAAATCCTTTTCCTACGGGAATTTTCTTAGGGCATTTGCAACTATACTCGCTTTTTGGGTCACGTTTTAACTTGTGTTCGCTTTGTAAAAAAAAATTGCAACCATACCTACTTTTTCGCGTAACTTCAACATACGGGGGCTGAAGTAGCAAAGACAATCACGCAAAACTTCAGCATTCTAAAATTAGCAAGTGTGCTGAAGTTTTTGTTTGTAATTGCTAAACTTAAGCATAGTAGCTGAAGTTTTATTCTCTATTTGCTGAAGTTTTTGTTTGTAATTGCTGAAGTTTTTGTTTTTGTAACTGGCGAACTTCAGCTCTAGAGCTGAAGTTTTTGTTTTGTAATTGGCGAATTTCAGCTCTAGAGCTGAAGTTTTTGTTTTGTAACTGGCGAACTTCAGCCTTCCGGATATAACTTTGAGGAAGAGAAGGAGTAGGAGAAAGGGGGTTGAAGTTGTTTAAAAAGTGGGTACAAGTTAAAACTTTTTTAAAAAAAATGGGTATAGGTTAAATGGGGGCGACCAAATAGGCGCCCCGTGCAATTTTTACAACTTTATTAGGTGCAAAAATGACCCTTTATAACCCCCTTAAAATTTTAATAGCACATATTTTTTCATATTGACACGAAATAGCCCTCCGGCCCAAACATATTACATCTAATAACCCAAATTGTCTATTTTGTATATTTTTTTGTATAGTGACACTCTATTTTATAGTATATTTTTTGTATAGTCACAGTCTATTTTATATATTTTTATATAGTGACAGTCTATTTAGTATATATTTTGTATAATGATAATCTATTTTGTATAGTGGCAGTCTATTGTATATAAATTGTATAGTGACAGTCTATTTAGCATATTTTTTTTATAGTAACAGTTTATTTTGTATATATTTTATATAGTGACAATCTATTTAGTATATTTTTTTGTCTAACGACAATTTATTTTTGTATATATTTTATATAGTGACAGTGTATTGTATATAAATTGTATAGAACTATCTATTTTGTATAATTTTTGTATAGTCAGTCTATTATTATAATATACCAATATTCAAAAGAAATGCTATCTGGTCTAATACATAATCCAAAAATGTAAGACGTGGGGTCTACCTCTACATTGGTCAAACTTTTGGGACTACTACTTGAGTTGGGAGTGATTTTTTTTTTTTTTTGTCTTTAAGTTAAAGGTTTAAGAATTGAATACAAAATTTGTCAATCTCAGCAGTTGTATTAATACTAATGGTGTCCACCCTGGTTGAATAAGAATCGAAAACAAAATAGTCCAAGTATGTACCACAGTTTCTTTTCCCATATATATTTGGTTAGGATTCAACAATTAGAAGTCATTTTAAGGGAAAAGTTGTTTGTCATATGTTCTACCAAGACAAGGACTTCTGATACAAGCAACCGTAAGTGCCTTGGAAGAGTTTTTATTTTTAATACTCCCTCCGTTTCAATTTACGTGAACTCATTTGACTGGATACGGAGTTTAAAAAAAAAAGACTTTTGATCTTGTGGTGTAAAATAAGGCACATATATTTTGTGTGGCTATAAATCATTGTGTAAAGATAAATTGTTTCCAAATAAGGAAATAGGTCATTCTTTTTTTCACAGACTAAAAAGAAAATAGGTTCACATAAATTAAAACGGAGGGAGTAGCTCTTTTGAAATAGTGTGAGAATCCTTCCTAAAAATTGTCTAGCCTTATAATTAGCATATATGTAAATTCACTAAATTAAACTACCGATACATCAACCTTCTATTCCACTATGCAATGCTTAGTGAACATACAACTCTCTTTCTCTCAAGTAGAAATATTTGAACCGGATAGATATTAAGCTAAATGATCAAAGAGATTTGCCTTTATTTTACTTTACTTGAATTGTCTTCTAACGTCAACTTCCACTATGCATTTCACCTCATCAATCAGCTTTAATTGGCAAAAAATCTCCTTCACGCAAAGCATTACCCTGTTGTCTGCAGTAGAAGTCTATCAGAACTGTGAACTGAAACCGACCAACTACCTCAAAGTTTTGCCCTTGCCCCCTGTTCAAGTATCTATTGCCAAAAGTAGCAGGTACATTCTGCACAAGTATGTGTGATCATAAATATGCTCAAACACAATACACATTTAATAATCAAGTGGTCGGTATCAAATACAATGAATTAAAAACACTACAACAAGCAGTAAGACAACTTCCATCACCATTCTAAGTATATTCAACTACTTAAAAGAATACCAATTGACCAATAATATTCACACAGCTGATGTTATTGTGACGACATGAAAAGTTACAACAATATAATCATAAAATACCGAGTTATCATCTTCTGCGAATTATAATATGCATATGAAGTAAGTACTTCTAATGTTTTTGGAGGTAAAATATTTTCTCTTCATCAAATATTAGGGTCAAAGAAACACAAAGAATCAAAGAGGATCATGTCTTTCGGAGGATCTCAAATATTACATTCCCATAAACTTGGAAGCGCAAGGTAGTTCAAATTATTAGCACAACATTTTAGAAGGAAATTTCATGACTTGGAGATGGACAGTTGGCTGCAGTTGACGATCAGCATAGAGGAATGAAGTAGTCAAATGTAGCGTAGGACGAGAACTCAATGATAACAGGATCATAGACAATCAAGTGTCCTGATCCATTAAGTGCTTGATCAGCTGGAAGAGGTGCAGTAGCTATCTCTGAACCAGTTGCTCATTTGTAAGTTGACTATCTTTGGAACTGACGTTTAACAGTTACACATGAAGAGGAATGTGTTGCACCAAACTAGAAAGATCTTCAAAGAAACTTACCATGCACAATTTCTTTGTCCAATGGATGCATCTTAAGTTCTTTGATGGCAGTTACGTCCCGCTTTAAGATGCCATTTATCCCATATATTTTAACGTAAACTTCGAATTTCCAGCATAGGAAAAGGTTAAAAATTCTCCAAATTCCAAATTATTGTCTCGCACAAAGTCTGGCTAACCTCCCACGAGAAAGAAATCGTTGTCATTCTTTTCCACAACAACCTTCCAAGATCTCCTTGCAAGATCTTGAAGCATAGAGTTCGGAGGAATATCTCTATTGAAAAACTTGGGAAAGGTCGATGGAATCTCCAAGCAAAGGAGACAAGACGGAATATAACTTCGCTTTGATTTCTGGCAGAAGAAAAATGTGCACTATAAACAATAGAACAAGATAGAATTGCTATAACAAAAATTGAAGTACACTCCTAGCTGGGTCTTAATCCAGTGCTAATTTTTTGAGTATATTGTCTGATAAAGTCCACTCTAGTCTTCTATATCTAGGGCCATAACCACCAGGTAAATCTTTTATTATATCATCATTCACTTTCAGTCAATAATAAAGTGTATTAAATTGGCATTTCTTTCGCATATACATCTTTAGCCCTTCTTTAAATATTTACAAACCATCTCTAATCCTAGTTTCTCTGCAATTATACGAGTATATATTGCTTATTAGGATAATAAACACCCATTTTACCAGATTATAAGGAGTAGTATACTTGCACGTTTTGAGTATTATTTTGATCAACATTTAAAAGGACCCATGTGAACTGTGAACACTCAGACAAGAACCAAAAACTATAAGAGAACATACCAACATGAAATGACCTCTGTTTTTTAATTAATTAAGAACAGCAAAAAAGTTGGAATAAGTTAAAAGTTCAACTAGTTGATCTTAATGCGACGTTTTATTACCAGTTAAGGAGAAATCACTAACAATTACAACAGCAAATATTACCTGTTGGGGGTTGCATATTTGAGGGTGATAAATCTTAAAGAAAAATATAGAGAACTTCTGAACTCTGAACTTCGTTTCTCTCTCGGCGCATGTTAGCTAAATGTGCGCATCCATGGGGAAGAGGACTCCGATTCCTACTCAGAAGATGATCGAAGCAAGAGAATCATATAGACAAGCTACAAATCTGACGAAGAAGAAAGGAAATCAAGTAGATCAGGAAGTAATGGGGCATTGCAGCTACAATCGAAACCTAAAAATGGCGACCAAGGAAGGTGAATTTGGGCAAATTCGAGGCAAGGAGAAGGAAGATAATCAATAAGATGTGACATGCAGAATTGAATTACCATTACAATTGGAATTAGATTTAGCAATTGAAGCAATCTCCAATGGTACAATAATGGCAAGCTCCAATGGAACAGTAATGGCGGGGGAAAAGGAAGCTGTGGGAAAGATGGAAAAATTGAAAACGGTGGTGTACAAGAATGGGAGTAAGAAGAGCAGGAGATCATGGGCAGATGAAGCTGAACAAGAAGTAGAAACTAGGGCTAAGAAATCAATTTGGGAAAACTTTAATATCACAAAAGTTGCAAATGTTGGTTTCAAATTGGAGTATGCAAATCCAAGTAAGCATGGAGAAGCACCAATTTGTGAGATCGAACTGGAGGATATTTCTTCTGAAATTGATTTCTGGAAGAATATCATTGTTTGCTATGTGCTGGGAGCACACCCCTCCCCTCCCCCCCCCCCCCCCCCCCC
>MU664875.1:0-14786 GCA_026770625.1 Nicotiana glauca
GAAGGCGAACAATCTCTCGGATGTAGATCTCAACAAGTCTCTCTGATGAATAGGTGGTGGCAACAGGAATGAAATATGCTGACTTGTTCAGCCTATCAACAATGACCCAAATAGCATCAAACTTATTCCGGGTCACCGGAAGTCCAGTAACAAAGTCCATGGTAATCCGCACCCACTTCCACTCGGGAAGCTCAATCCTCTGAAACACACCACCAGGTCTCTGATGCTCATACTTGACCTGCTGACAATTCAAACATCGAGCCACATATGCAACAATGTCCTTCTTCATCCTACGCCNGTGGGCCTTCGCCAAGATTAACTTTCGAATACCATTGACATTGGGAACATATACTCGCCTATGCAACCTCAAAACACCATCCGCATCTAAAGTGACCTTCGTGGCACCTCCACGCTACACAGTGTCTCTCAGGACACATAAATGAGGATCATCAAACTGCCGATCACGGATACGCTCCAATAATGAAGAACGAGCGGCAGTGCAAGCTAAAACTCCGCTAGGCTCAGATATGTCCAACCTCACAAACCGATTGGCCAAAGCCTGAATATCCAAAGCAAGCAGTCTCTGGCTGACCGAAACATAAGCAAGACTACCCATGCTGACTGACTTCCTACTCAATGCATCCGCCACCATATTGGCTCTCCCCGGGTGGTACAAAATCGTAACATCATAATACTTTAATAGCTCTAACCATCTCCGCTACCTCAAATTTAACTCTTTCTGCTTGAACAAGTATTGCAGACTCTTGTGATCAGTGTACACCTCACACGTCACACCATATAAGTAATGCCTCCAAATCTTCAACGCATGAACAATTGCTGCCAACTCTAGATCATATGGACTGGGTAGTTCTTCTCGTGAATCTTCAACTGCCTCGAAGCATAAGCAATGACCATGCCATCCTGCATCAATACTGTGCCAAACCCAATACGGGAAACATCATAATAAACAGTATAAGTCCCTGAACCTGAGGGCAAAACCAAGATCGGTGCCATAGTCAGAGCTGTCTTGAGCTTCTGAAAGCTCTTCTCGCACTCGTCTGACCACTGGAACTGAGCACCCTTCTGGGTCAACTTGGTCATTAGGGCTGCTATAGATGAGAATCCCTCCATAAATCAGCAATAATAACCGGCTAACCCCAAGAAACTCCAAATCTCAGTAGCTGAAGCTGGTCGAGGCCAATTCTTGACTGCCTCAATCTTCTTCGGGTCTACCTGAATGCCTGCTGCTGATACTACATGACCCAGAAATGCAATTGAACTCAACTAGAACTCGCACTTTGAGAACTTGGCATATAAATGGCTATCCTTCAGAGTCTGAAGGACCACTCTGAGGTGCTGCACGTGCTCCTCTTGACTGCGGGAGTACACAAGAATATCATCAATGAAAACTATCACGAACAACTCCAAATAAGGCGTGAACACTCGGTTCATCAGCTCCATAAACGCTGCTGGGGCATTGGTCAACCCAAATGACATGACCAAAAACTCATAATGCCGTACCGAGTGCGAAATGCTGTCTTAGGGACATCAGATGCCCTAATCTTCAACTGGTGATAACCGGACCTCAAATATATCTTTGAAAATACCTTCACACCCTGCAACTGGTCAAACAAATCATCAATCCTCGGCAGTGGGTACTTGTTCTTTATTGTCACCTTGTTCAACTGCCGGTAATCAATGCACATTCTTATCGATCCATCCTTTTTCTTCACAAATAGAACTGGTGCACCCCAAGGAGAAACACTAGGCCTGATAAAGCCTTTCACAAACAAGTCCTGCAAATGATCCTTTAGCTCCTTCAGCTCTGGCGGGGCCATACGATATGGCGGAATAGAAATGGGCTGCGTACCTGGGGCCAGATCAATACAAAAATCAATATCCCTGTCGGGCGGAATACCCGGCAGGTCTGAAGGAAAAACCTCTGGAAACTCCCAAACAATAGGAACTGAATCAATAGAAGGAACCTCCATTCTAGAATCGTGAACATATGCCAAATAAGCTAAACAACCCTTCTCGACCATGCGTCGAGCCTTAACATATGAAATAGCACTGCGGGTGGCATGTCCTGAGGTCCCTCTCCACTCTAATCGGGGCAAGTCTGGTTAAGCCAAGGTCACGGTCTTGGCGTGACAATCCAAGTTCGCATGATACAGGGACAACCAATCCATTCCCAATATAACATCAAAATCAACCATGTCTAGAAGCAATAGATCAACACGGGTCTCAAGACCCTCAAATACCACTACACAGGAACGATGAACTCTGTCGACTACTATAGAATCACTCACTGGCGTGGATACATATACAGGAATGCCCAAGGCATCACTAGGCATAGCCAAGTAAGGAGCAAAATAAGATGACACATATGAATACGTGGACCCAGGGTCAAATAGCACTGAAGCATCCCTATCACAAACCAAAATAGTACCTGTAATAACTGCATCGGAAGACTCAGCCTCTGGCCTGGCTGGAAAAGCATAACATCAGGGCTGGGCCCCACCTCCCTGAATAGCATCTCTAGGGCGATCAACTACTGGCTGACATCTGCATCTGCCGGTCCGAGCTCCACCTCTACGGTCCTTACCTCTACCTCTATGATCCCTACCCCCGCCTCTAGCTGGATGGGCGGCCTGTGGATCACCTGCTGCCTGAATCATTGGACGTAGACCCTGCTGCTGTGACCGAGCACCCCTCAACCTCGGGCAATATCTCCTGATATGGCTGAGATCTCACCACTCATAACACCCAACAGAATGTGGCAACTGAGAAGACTGGGGCTGACCCTGACGCCCTGAATGACCTCCTCGAAGGCTCTGAAGCGGTAGTGCACTGATGGGATGCTGATCAGAGTAGTGCTGCTGAGAACCGCTACCGCCCGCGGTGCCGTGTGAAACCTGAAGCGCTGACTGAAAGGGCCTTTGTGGGTGGCCTCTATCATATGAATCCCTACCTCCATATGAGGTACCACTGAACCTACCAGAATGAAGAGGCCTCTTATCTGACCCCTGACCACCTCCCCGAGCGAGTGCCATCTCTACCTGGCGGGCTGCATTGGCTGCCTCCTGAAAGTAAATATTGCTACCAACTCTCATGGCCATCTGAAGACGGATCGACTGAATCAATCCATCAATGAATCTCTGAACCCTCTCTCACTCTGTAGGGAGTATCACAACTGCATAGCGTGCCAAATCAAAAAATCTAGTCTCATACTGTGTAACTGTCATGGGGCCCTGCTGGAGGCGCTCAAATTGCCTACGAAGTGCAGCGCCCTGAGTGATGGGGAGAAACTTCTCCAAGAACAACTCTGCGAACTGATCCCATGTCAAAGCTGGAGACCCTGCTGGTCTAGATAGGCAATAATCTCTCCACCAAGTCTTGGCGGATCCTGCAAGCCTGAAGGTGCAAAAATCTACCCCGTTGGTCTCCACTATACCCATGGTCCTGAGAATCTCATGACAACTGAATAGAAAATCCTGGGGATCCTCCGATGAAGCACCGCTGAAAGTGGTGGTGAAAAGCTTGGAGAACCGATCAAGTCTCCACAAAGCATCCGAAGACATGGCCGCTCCATCACCGGCCTGAGCTATAATACTTGTCCGAGCTACCACTGCAGGCTGAACCACTGGAACCTGAGTCCGGGGAGCTACCTGCTCCGGAGTATGCGTAGCAGGAGTTTGAACCCCTCCTCCAGCCTGAGAAGTGGCTAGTGCTACTGGTAGCAAACCCGCTCTAGTGACACTGTCCATAAAGCCTGCTATACAGACGAGAGCATTCTGGAGATCTGGGGGAAACATAACCCCTCCTGGGACCTGAGCTGGGCCCACTGGAGCTGCTAGGGCTGGAACCTCCTCATCAAAGTCAATATGAGGCTCCACCTCTGGAACTGCTGCCTGGGGCTGAGCCCTGCCCCTACCACGGCCTCTGGCACAGCCTCGGCCCCTGCCCCTAACGGGAGCTATTGCTGGGGGCTCGGGCTGCTGCGTGGTAGAAGAAGAAGCACGTGTTCTCGCCATCTGCGAAAGAACAGAGTAGAAGGACAATCAGTATTTGAGAAATAGATTCGCACGACAAGAAAGAACAAAAATGAAACGTTTCCTAACTCTGTAGCCTCTGGGGGATAAATACAGACGTCTCCGTACCAATCCCTCAGACTCTACCGAGCTTGTCCGTGAGTTGTGAGACCCATGTAACCTAGTGCTCTAATACCAACTTGTCACGACCCAAATTTCCCACCACCGGGGTCGTGATGGCTCCTACTATCGGAGCTAGGCAAGCCAACTATGTAAACTTTTCACAAAATTTTTCTCTAGAACAATATAATAAACTGAAATAAATACTTAAAATATGTGGAAGACTTTTAACAAAAACAATATCATAATGCGGAAGTTTAAAACATAACTCTACCTAGTATCTGGTGTCACCACTCACGGACTACTAAAGGAGTACTAAAAACATCAGTCTGAAAGAAAATACACAAGAGTCTGTCTCGATACAAATAAACAAACTAAAGTGACATAGATGACACTCCGAGCCCGCGGACGTCAGCTAAGCTACCTGAGAGTCTCTGGACTGAAGGTTGGCTCCTGGTCTAGAACTGCTGCGGCGGTCCGTAAGCTACATCCTGATCTGTGCATAAAAAGGCACAGAAGTGTAGCATCAGCACAACCAACCCATGTGCTGGTAAGTGCCTGACCTAACCCTGGCGAGGTAGTGACGAGTCTAGACAGGACCTACCACATACAACCTGTACGGATATATACAATAACAGAAGAATACGCTAATCTAAATAGTTAAAAGGGAAGGGAACCATGCTGGGGGGTACAACAGTATCAAATACAAAAATCGGCTAACAAGAGTGAAAACTGAGCAAGCAATAACTGATAAAGAAATACCGGAAAGCTCAACACACAGAACAATATACTCAGTCCATATTCCCGTTGCGGCGCGCAACCCGATCCTCAACATTTAACACCGTTGCGGCGTGCAACCCGATCCTCGACAATTAATCCATTGCAGCGTGCAACCCAATCCTCAACATTTAATACCGTTGCAGCGTGCAACCTGATCCTCAATATTTACTAACAAAACTCACCCAACGTCATTCGCAACTCAGGTGCGAGGGGAGTAACATCAAAAATACAAAAGTCCCAACGAGGGTATATATTTAACAACTCAAATATCCCGGCAAGGGAGTGTTTAATTTATACCAAAATCCCGGCAAGGGAGTATTCAATTTATACCAAAATCCCGGCAAGGGAGTATTCAATTTATACCAAAATCCCGGCAAGGGAGTATTCAATTTATACCAAAATCCCGGCAAGGGAGTATTCAATTTATACCAAAATCCCGGCAAGGGATCAATCACAACTCCTTTCAATACTTTCATCTATTACTCAATGGTAGTTATCATTCGAGCCAACACTCCAAAGTGTTAATATTTCATGATTTATCCTCAAACTCTTCACATTATGTAGTTATCATTTATTAGCTTAGAAGAGTTTCAAATTATCTCAAAAACAAGTACAAACAAGGACCCACGGTCATGCTAGACTCCGGTGTATAGACACTTGTCACCACACCTATACACCGCACTCGATCATTTATCAAGTAGCAATTTGTAATACGCTAATCCTATTCCCTCAAGCCAAAGTTAGATCAAACACTTACCTCGGTCCGAAAATCACAATCAAGCCTCTAACACCGTCTTTCCTCTAAAATCCAACTCCAAAACAACGATATCTAGCCATAATTAGTTCAATATTATCAATAATGGCTCAAAAACACAATCCCATAGTTAGAAATATAATTCCCATCATTCTTCCAAAAATAGCAAAATCCGACACCGGGCCCATATGGTCCAAACTCGAGGCTCGGAACAAATTCCAATTACCCATAACCCCACGAGTTCAAATATATAATTTTTTTTAAGATTCGACCCCAAATTGAGGTTGAATCACCCAAAATTCCCAAAAAACCTAACTCTACCCAAAAGCCCTAATTTCTACTTTGATTTCATGTTTTTAGGCTAGGATTTTAGTGATTAGATGAAGAAATAATGAGGAAACGATGTTAAGATTACTTACCCAAAGAGTTATGGAGAAGGAAGCTCTTGAAATTCGTCTATGGAGGGTTTGAGTGAAGGGCTCGTGTGAAAAATGGCAAAAATCCCAAGCACACTGTTCTGTTTTTAACTTAAAATCACTGGAGCATTTTTGGTCTATGCGATCGCGGGGCAACAGATGCGATCGCATAGAGAGTGGGAAGTTGGCTTTTGCGATCGCAGAAGAAAAATCTTGCGATCGCATATAGGAAGGGAAGCCTGGAATGTTGGGTGAGGTCCAAAGCTATGCGATCGCGTACCAAACAATGCGATCGCATTGAACAAAGTGAGATGGCTAAAATGTCACTCTATGCGATCGCAGACATGCCTATGCGATCGCATAGAGGAAAAGATCTGTGCAAAAATTACAGAATTTTCTGATGCATTCTAAGTCCAAAAACACTCGGAACCACCCCCGAAATCACTCCCGAGCCCTCGGGGCTCCCAACAAAACACACACGCTAACTCAATATCATCCCACGAACTTGATCGAGCGATCAAATCGCTAAAATAACATCAAAATCAAAGAATCAACCCCCAAAACTCATAATTTTCATTTCAAAGTTCATAACTTCCAAATTTCCCATTTTTAGTCTGAAACACGTCAAACGACGTCCGATTTCAACCAAACTTTACAGATAGTGCTTAACTAATATATATGACCTGTACTGGGCATCGGAACTAGAATACGAGCCCGATACCATTACTTTTTGATCAAATTTCATTTTCATTTTCCTTAAACATTTTCAGAAAATAATTTCACGAAAAAATTCATTTTCTCGAGCCTGGGACCTCGAAATTCAATTCCGGGCATACGCCCAAGTCCCATATTTTTTTACGGACCTCCCGAGACCGTCAAATCATGGGTCCGGGTCTGTTTACCCAAAATGTTGACCAAAGTCAACTATATCAATATTAATATCATAATTCTTCAAAATTTTCACAGAATTTACATATTTTAACATAAAAATTTTCCGGCTTCACACCCGGACTGTGCACGCAAATCGAGGCAACAAAAAATGAGATTTTCAAGGCCTCAGAAGCACTAAAAATGGAGAAATACGGTAAGGACCCTTTGGGTCGTCACATCATACATACCAAGAACTCCCAAATCCGAGCTCAAATGACCTATCAAATTCCAATTTGAAATATCAAAAAATCAAGCCCTAATTCATCCATTTAGACTTAATTCCATGAATTTCTAGGTAGATTTCTCAATAAAAATGAGTTTTAGGTTCAAGAATCTTACCTCCAATCATTCCTCCTTGAATCCCTCTTCAAAATCGCCTCAAAGCTCTCAAAGCTTGCTCAAAAATGGTGGAAATTACCTCTTGCTCGCGGATGAAATATGACATTTAAAACCCTTCTGTCCACAACAACTTTTGCTTCTACGGTCCCGCTTACGCTTATGTGGGACCACTTCTACGGCCAAAAATCCGCTTATGCGGTTCTTACTTAAAAGCCCAACGTCCGCTTTTGCGTCTCCACATCCGCTTCTGCGAACCTCCCAAGACTGCTTCTGCAGTTTATAGTCCGCTTCTGCGAACTCGCATTTGCGAACAATATTCCGCTTTTGCGGAACCACTCCACCAGGCCAAGAACCATTTATGCGATCCTCCACTCAGTTAGCTGAACCTGCAATACACCTCGAAACTCTCGTTTAACCACCCGAAATCACACCGAGGCCCCCGGGACCTCAACCAAAAACACCAACATAACTCATAACATCATTCAAACTTGTTCCAATCATCAAAACACATCAAACAACTCTAAAACCATCAATTCACATCGGATTCAAGTCTAAATTACTTCAAAACATCCAAAATGCGCATTCGATCAAAAAACCAACCAAACGATGTCCGAATGACCTGAAAATTTGCACACATATCCAAAATCACCCAACGAAGCTACTGCAAGTCTCGGAATTCCATTCCGACCCTCGGATCAAAATCTCACCTATCAACCGGAATCCGCAAAAATTCAAACTTCGCCAATTCAAGCCTAATTCTACACCGGACCTCCAAAATCAATTCCGATCATGCTCCTAAGTCACAAATCATCTCCCGAAGCTAACCAAATCACCGGAATTCACATCCGAGCCTTCTAACTATATAGTCAACTTCCGATTGACTTTTCCAAAACAAGCTTCCTTCTAAGAGGCTAAGTGCCTCATTTCCAACTAAAACCAATTCAATTCCATCCGATCCATTCAAATACTAATATTGAAGCATAGAGCAACATAATATGGGGGAAATAGGGCGATAAATCACGTGACAATGGGCCGGGTCATCACAAAACCGAACCATGAACACCCCTACTTCTAAGTAAGAGATTTAGGAGATATTGTAAGTGCAATAACAAGGTTACAACTCAAATAGGACAACAATAATCAATCGCTTAAGAACTGGACCGTAGTGGCATTCAACCTTGTTCTTCAAGCTTGAGAGAATAATCTTTTCTATTTTTGCTTGGTGCTTGAGTGAAAAAAAAAACCATTTATGATGTTTTTGTATAAAAGCCCCTTTGGTACAACTCGTTCACATCACTTGAAATGATGTGAGTACTTTGTTTGGTTAGAGAATGAGTGGGCTGTCAGCATATTACAGTGCGGCAGAAATAGTGCCAATAGTTACTTCAGTTCCAACTGTGTCCAAATGACTTTGTGCTGCTATATAGGAACTGCAGGAGCATCAGGTTTTTGTTTGGTTCCTAGCTCCTGTTTGTGTAGCAGTTCAACTTTTACTGGAGTCCATTGAAGTTTGCATCAGTCCCGAGTAGGTCAGGTTCCCTAAATGGTTCTTATAAGAAAGTTTGTTAGATCATAAAAAAATAAGCCAAGAGTATTTAAGATCTATCAGTTTCCCCCTTTTTGATGATGACAAACTTAAACATTTATAGTTCTGAACCAGGGCATCAGAGAGCAAATCAAGGTGTTCCCCCTAAGGCAATGCCTTAAGTTACGATTACTAGTTCTTAATTAAGAACCAGTTCCCTCTGCATCACCAATTCCCCCTTCCCCCTGTTTACCAAGTTCCCCCCATTTGGCATCATTAAAAAAAATAAGAGCGCAAAGAAGTCCAGCATGCAAGCTAACTCATGCCATATATGTGCACACACAATCATAGGAGAGGAGTTATATTAATAATTGGGAAACATTGGACTGGAAACACGGGAGCAGTAACAGTACATCCCAACCACACAAAGGATAACAAAAACAAACTGCCAACTATCAATCATCAACACAAACAAACGAAAATGATATCCAAAATATTGGTCACTGAAGAAAATTTAGGGGGCACTAGGAGGAAAAGGCTTGGATATTGCAGCTAGTGTTTGGAGAACAAGGTCTATTCGAGTGTTGCCCAACTTTTGCTCATTCAGCAGTTCAGCTTTTAGGTTCTCAACTTGTTCCCTAAGGTCAGCATTTTCTTGGGTTAAACGGATCACTTCATCTTTCAGAAAGGGAACAACTCGAGCTTGCTGGCTTTCTAGGATAACATTCATGGCCTTCAATCTACATATCTCCTCAGCTGTACTGTTTTGGGCATTGATGAGCTGAGATACAGTTAAAGTGCTGCCTACACCCCCATACTTCTCAATACACTCACACTCTTCCAGGGTGGTCTGCGAGAATGTCTGCTTACGGGTCCCTACTTTACTTGTTCCCAGTGGAACCTCAAAGTGTTTGAATACTTTTGTGAGCAAGAATCCATAGGGAAGCCTGTGATTGTCGTCCTTGAAATCAGCCACTTTTTGCATATGCTCAATCATTATGGTAGGCAGACTCACAGGGTGAAAACCATCCAGTTTCTCCATTAGGAATAAATCAGATTTGGAAGTTACAGATCGGCGTTCTGCTTGTGGCAACAGGACTTTGTTAACCAGTTCAAACAACAACTGGTAGATAGGAAGGAATGCTTTCTTATGAATTTGGTCCCCTTTCTGATTGGAATTGTCTTTCACCACTGCATTGCGGAAGTTGTATTGGCAAACATCTCGAATATATTTTACTCTAACTGTAGTGACTTGCAAGATTTCGCCAAGAACTTTTACATCAAATACAATATCCACACCATTGACCAAGGCACAGACATGGTCAGTATCTACTGGAAACAAACTGGCAAAGAAACTCTGGACCTCCTTCTCATAAACTTTGGGAGCATCCATGTAGAAAAGATGTGTCCACTTCTGGAATTCCACCATTTCCAAGATTTGACGCATCCCGGCCATTTATGAGATTGTGGGCTCAAACATACGCCCCAATAGAACTTTCTGGTATCTCAATCGTTCAGAACCAAGGCAAACCTCACTTCGTGCTTTCTTTCCAAAACTAGGTTCTTCAGCTGTTTCAGACATGCGTTTCCTATGATTTTCTCCACTGACCTTACTTTTCCCTTTGGACTTGACAAGAACATCCTCATAACTCACTGCTTTCTTGATTTTAAACGTGGAATTAGACCCCTTTTCCAAGGAAACAGACACTGCCCTTTTTGATGACCGTCTTATGAGGGAACCTGGTTCCTCAGGAGTTCCCTCCTCCACCTCAACAACAGGGATTGTTTCATCCCCTATAGGTACACCATTTTTCACCAGCTTTCATTTTTTCTTCTTACTAATTTTCTTGCTCTTTTGGAGTGCAGAGTCATAGGCCACCTTGAGTTGAAGCCTTATGTGGGCGCTTGATTTCAGACTCAAGAGTCGAAATCGTCCTACGCTGACTGATGAAAGTGTCAAGAGCCATATTGTCAAGATCTTCTTCATCACTAGAGTGTATCTCTAGGCCTCGAATTTCCAAGGGCACGACATCAAAGGCAGGCATACTACTATCTTGGGGATGATATTCTTGACCTGGGTCCTCCGGAGAGGGATTAGGTTCTCCATGTGATCCCCCAGTAGTGTATGTACTACATCTTCCATGGTGGTCCCTTCTTCTCTTACACTATGTGATGTGTTCTTTTGGGAAATGATCTCGTGTAGTATCCCTTCAGCAGATACCACAAACACTATCTTTTCTTCAACAGCCGGTGCTTCCACGACCATAGTGTTGACTGTAACACTGGCGGAATTGCCTGTATTCTTAGTAAGTAGGCCTTGGTCTCCATTAGGGTTTTGAATAGCATGGGTAATAGGCACAGAAGAAAACGGAACAGTATTTTTTGAGTTGGAAGGAGGTTGGGAAACTAGGGAAGGTAGGACTGTAACGATAGAGTTGATGGAAGGTGACACTGACTAAGAGACATCGAGAAGTCCCATAGACGGTTCAGATGGGGTTACAGGTGATGCAGAAAGATCTAAATGTTGCCATTGAGAGACGTTAGAGGAGGGCTTATGGAGAAGAGGTATAGAAGAGAGGGGGTTTTAAAACAGAGAGGATAATTATGAGGGGAAAAGAATAGGCACTGGTTCTGGAACGGCGGTTGAGCGTGGAAAAATGTGATGTTTTAGAGGGAGATCGTTTGAATGAAGAGACGTGATAGGCGGATCTAAAAAGTTGATGAGATGGCAGTTGTATTTTTTACCTTTTAATATGTGAATTAAGGGATCCACAGAACTACTAACCTTTGTACAAGAACCTGGTTCTTGTGATGCATTTCCATCTTTAGCCCCCCCCCCCCCCNAAAAAATCCTCTTTTATCAGTCCAGTACAGTATCTACTGCCTCTATCCTTATCATGCATGTTTACATGCAACGGTATTAAAGTGAGTTAGACAATGCCAGAAAAAACTTTGAACCTATTATTTCTTAATAACACAATCCAAACCAAAAAGGGATCTGGTCCTTAGTTTGGTCTCAGTAGTCCTAGCTTTACTCTGTTTCTTTCAAACTGTTCCCTACTTAGTGCCTTGGTGAAGATGTCTGCAATTTGATCTTCTATGCTGCACAACTTCATGCATATCAATCCTTTCTCCACATTGTCTCTTAGAAAATGATGCCTCATATCAATATGTTTGGTCTTTTTATGTTGAACTGGATTTTTTTCCATGTTAAGTGCGTTGGTGTTGTCACATAGAAGAGGTACACTCTTAGTGAGAACTCCAAAATCCTTCAATTGCTGATTAATCCATAGAATCTGAGCACATCAGGATGCCGCAACTACATATTTAGCCTCAGCTGTTGAGAGAGCCACTGAATTTTTAGCTCTTGACCTGGTTTGAACTCCGGAATCTAGAGGGGTGATTATGTTATCAATAGGGTAAGAGCTTTGATGTCTCCGGTTAGATGTATGGGGTTCATTCTAAGAGGAGGACGTTATGTTTGCCTGATTCTCTTCCATCCTTCCTTCAGATCCCAGAGGAGTTCCCTGAACTGCATCAACCACTCCCTCTTCCGCTTCAGTGATTGTAATTAAGGTGCTTGGTTCTGTTGTTGATGAGACTGTGTTACCTTCATTTGACTACTTTACTTGACTCATAAAGTCTGCCTTTCCATTTGTCATGTTAATGACTTCACCAGGAATAAGTAAGGGTTCTCCATCTTGATCTTCCTCAGTACTTTTATCAATAGATGGATGGGATTCATAAAAAATAAAATGGACACTTTCTTCAACGCATTGAGTCCGCTTGTTATAAATCTTGTAAGCCTTACTTTAGAAGAGTATCCAAGAAATATCCCTTTGTCACTTTTTGCATCGAACTTACCAAGTCAATCCTTCCCATTGTTGAGAACATAGCATTTGCATCAAAATCTTCTTAGATATGTCATCTTGGGTTTTCTTCCATTCAACAATTCATATGGGGTCTTGTTCAGAATTGGCCTGATCATGCACCTGTTCACTAAGTAGCAGGCAGTATTGACAACTTCAGCCCAAAAGTTCTTTGCAAGTCCACTGCCAATCATCATTGTTCTTGCCATCTGTTCCACAGTTCTGTTCTTTCTTTCTACTACTCCATTTTGCTGAGGAGTTCTGGGAGCTGAGAAGTTGTGAGTGATACCATTTTCATTACAGAATTCATCAAATTTGACATTGTCAAATTCTGTCCCATGATCTGCTCTAATGCATACCACTCTAGACTCCATCTTCACTTGAATTTTCTTCACAAAAGCCACAAATACTTCAACCGTTTCATCTTTTGTTCTGATAAACAGAGTCCATGTGAATCTTGAATAGTCATCCACAATCACGAAAATGTATCTCTTTCCTCCTCTACTTGGCACCCTCATCGGTCCAAAAAGATCCATGTGCAGGAGCTCAAGCGGTTTTGAGGTGCTTACATCTCTTTTTGACTTAAAGGAGGACTTTACATATTTTCCTCTAGCACAGGCATCACAGACTTTTTGAGTTTTGAATAGTGATACAGGCAGACTGTGATGACCCGACCCATCGTCTCATGCATTTTCGTCCTGTTTTCCCCGTTTTATGCTTCCTCATGTTTCAGTATACGTGTTTAGTGAATTTGAAGTGATTCGGATAGAGTATGGTAAGAAATGAGACAATTAGTCTCTTTAAGGAAAAATTAGTTTGGAAAAGTTAACCGGATATTGACTTGTGAGTTAGAGGGCTCGGAATTGAATTCCGATGATTTGGTTAGTTTTGGGGGATGATTTAAGGCTTAGGAGCACAATCAGAAGTAATTTTGGAGGTCCGGTGAAGAAGTTAGCCTATTTTGGCGAAGTTAGTATTTTGGCGATTTTCGGTTGATAGGTGGAATTTTGATCCGGGAGTCGGAATGGAATTCCGAGAGTTTCAGTAGCTTCGTTAGGTGATTTTGGACTTGTGTGCAAAATTTCAGTTGATTTGGAGGGGTTTAGGTTGGGGTTTTGATTGAATGTGAGTTTTGAAAGTTTTAGTTTAACTTAAGCCTTGATTTGAGAAAACTTGATGATATTGATGTTAAAGATAGTATTTTTATGGTTCGAGCAAGTTTGAATAAGGTAATAGGACATATTTGTGCTTTTGGTTGAGGTCCCGAGGTCCTCGGGGTGATTTCGAATGGCCAACGGGTCATTTTTGGAAGGTTTTGAACTGCTGTTGCTGGTATCTGGTGTTGTCCTTCGCGTCCGCGAGGTCCTATTGCGTTCGCGAAGAAGAAATTGGCTTCTGACACTTTTGGTCTTCGCGTTCGCGACAGTGATTCGTGTTCGCGAAGCAGGAATTGTCATCTGGGACTTTTGTTCTTCGCGTTCGCGAAGAAGGAATTTTCTGTCGCGCAGGTCCTACTTCGGAAGCTCATATCTTTTTATATACAAGGAATTTTGAGGTGATTCAAAAACAAAAGTTGTATCACTTCGTGTCTAGTTTCTAGAAAGCTAAAGAAATCATAATTTGGACATCTGTAGAAAAAGTTATGGACATTTTACTAGAGGCTGTCCGGGAAGAGTAAATTATGCACTTGAACATTTTTGTTCTTCGCGTTCGCGAAGAACAATTTTTGAACCTGAACAGTTTGTTCTTCGCGTTCGCGACAAGGCATCGCGTTTGCGAAGAAGGATTTACCTGGACAGAATGTTTAAGTTCTAGAAATGGGACTTCGTTCCCCTTTCCTATTTTTGACGATTTGGAGCTCGGATTGGGCGAATTTTGGACAAATTTTCTTAGAGAACAATGAGGTCAGTGTTCTTAACTCAATTTTGGTTGTATAACTCGAATCTATTGCAAGTTTTGGTGTTTAATTTGAGAATTTTTGTTGAAAAGGGTAGAAAACCCTCTTGGATAGAAATGATGATT